>JAPVLO010006937.1:0-60741 GCA_027257055.1 Cephalopachus bancanus | reverse complement strand
GAATGGGATCCCTGGCCACCACTCAGATAGCTCAGGAGATGCTCAGCTTGGCCCCTCTCACAGTTTAATTTAATATCACGGACAATGGAAGGCCTGCTTAAAATCGGGCCCGCAAACTCCCAGCTGATCCTTGCCTCGGCCACACCGTAAACAGTCAAGAGACATTCCACATCACCTTCCAATGCTGCCTCCTCCCCCAAATCCATGGGACGCTGTCCACCCAGTGCAGGCTGGGCTGGCTGTTTCCCGCTGTCCTGCCTTGGCTGAAGAGTGCATACACGGAGGCCTTTGTAACTTGTGCACCAGTCCACCTGACAACTCAACCCCTTTGTACTGTACACTCACATTCACACACTCGCACACACACTCAAACTGCTCTCCTCTGCTGGACTCTCTGAACCCTGCTGAGGCTGGGCTGAGTGGGATCCCAGGACATTGTTGAAAGGGCCCACAGCCAGTCTCTTCTGATGCACAACTAATATTGGACATGCAACTTTACACAAACTTTGGCCACCTGCCAAACCTTAAACAATGAAAGACCAAAGAGCCATGAGCATAGAAAAATGCAATGCCATACCCTAACACTAATTATTTTGAAATTGGATGGAATCATTCTGTTGAATAAAACACTCCGCATATGCAAATAGCTGAACAGCTGATCCTTACGTGTTTTCAAATACGTTATCTCATTTGATCCTCAAAACAGCAGTTAAATGTATATCTTTTTTCAACTGCTGAAATGAGAAACTGAAACTCAAAAACATGACAGTGTGTTCAAAGTATATTGCTAAATCTGTTTTAAGAACTCCACTGATCTATTAACCCTAATCTCATTTTGTTGATAATTTGCCACTCTGCCTGCTTCAAATAAATATTCACGTCTAAGAAATGAACACTGACATCTAATGAAAAGACAAAATGATATTCACAGCATAATTACTTGCTATTTCATTTACTATTTTATATCAACTGACAAATTTTAACACATACATTTTTGAAAATTACCCAGGGAAAAATAACTCGAACCAAATTGAAAAGTTACTATAACTTCTGTTTCAATATGTGTGGGGCAAATAGAGACAGCTGGCTACCATTCATTCTTTTGGGTTGATGACACCTTCTGTGTCTTTTCCCATGAAATGAACTTTAAAATAGGAAAATTAAACTATTGACAATAAAAGGCTGCCTTAGAAATTGCAAATTATTTCAATACAGATATACCCTCATTAGATAAAAAGCATGAGATCACATGGAACTTAGTAGTTTAAAAAATATGAATATACACTGATGGACTACAGAGAGCTATATTTAAATTCCATCAAGGTGATATTATTTATCAAAAAAAATCTGCTGGCGGATATGGCAATTCATGAATCATTATGGTAAAATATTTATCAATCAACTCATTGTTTCCTTGTTTAAAATATACACTGAAATTCTATCATCGTACTTGATTTGGACTCTAAGGAGCCTGAATAATGCATTTCAGAAGACTTGCACACCCCCACACAATTCAGGATTAACAGCCAAACAAACAAGAAGTAATGTACTCCACTCCAGGGAAACCTCAGTGATAACATCAATCTGGCCTTTGCTTAACACATACTGCTTACTTCTCACACATTCTCCACAACAAAGTTTCCTCTCCCAGGGGCAGTTCATTGGAGAATCTCTATCACATGCTCATTCATCCACAGAAAGAGAAATTTCATGAGTAACAGAATAACAGATAAGGCAAGAAATGATAACTTATCCCACTATTAAATGAAGAGATGATGTAAAGGGGACTGGCCACTCCAGGTATCGGTAACTTCATTGCAATTAAAAGGATCTTTTGTTTAGATAATTGGCAATAGGGCCAATTATCTAAAACACTTTCCTAGAATTCAGACACATACCAGAACAAGGCCCTTCAGGCCAACTCTGATGATCACTTTTGACAAATGTTCTGCTTGAGCATAATGTAGTTACTTCAATGCTTTTAGAAATGACTACACTTACAGTCAAACAATATTTACAAAGTGAAACCCAAAACACATCCCAGTTCAGCCCCGGATCCACACACTGAACCACACACCCTCTCTGTGTGCAGTCAGGTTTATTTTGGCCAATTTACAACAGAGAGCAAGTTGGTGAATAAATATTTAATTCATGCAATCAAAACCCTGAAAGACCTAGCTTCAAATGTAATATTTTGCATTCCCAAGCCACACTGTATAGATATATCCTTTTTTAAAAAAATCCATTTTCAGGTGTCCTTTAAAGGAAGAAAATGGAAAACAAAAGAATTATCCACACATATGCCTGCGTCAAACGAAAGTCATTTATAATCTTCTGCCAACCAGCATTACTCTAGAGACATTCTTTCCATGATTAAAACTGAATCCCCAAAGGTTAAAGAAATGGAAAAGTAGTCCAGTAGCACTGCCTAGGAAGCCAACAGTACTAGCTAGCTGTACTCTCTTCTAATCCTCCCGCTGAAAACCATTGGCACTGTTGAAACTTCCTCAAACACACACATACACACATACACACACCTGAAACACATGCTCTAGGAGTTGCACACACGTGGCAGAAATGTACACACCAACATTGATCCGAGAACAGTGCCCACAGACACCAGCACAGGATCCACACCAAAACAGGCACATATCAGTGTGCACCCATCATGCACACGACGTGACAAACAGACACGCAGACACCTAGTCCCACATGCAGGCGCCTCTCACCCCAAATCTGTGTCAGGCCCGCCATGCATACACATGTAGAATGTTTGAACTCAGAAATGTCGAACATACACAAAGAGAGTGCACAGAGTTATTGACAAAATTCGAGAGGTGGAGAGTTGGGAAATGCGTGGTAATTGCTACACCCAGGTCTCCTGTGCAGCAGAGGCTGGAGGTAAGAGGGGCCAAGCGCTTCACCCATGGAGAGCCACTGCCAAGCCCAGTGAGCATAGTCCTGGAAGAAGGCTCCAGGGGGTTCCTGGTGCGGGCTCCCGGAGAGAGTTGCTACACCTCTTTGTGCATGCGTGGGTATAAACACACACACACACACACACACACAACACAAACACACACACATGCGCGTGCACAAGGGTCATGGGCAGACCCACTCTCACAGAATAACAAAAAGCAAGAGACTGGTGAGCAGTCAGTGACTGGGGCAGGAAGAGGTCATCTCTGGCACCATAGGCTGCTGCCACGAGAGCAATGGAACCTGCGGACAGTGTGGTTGCTGGATGGAGGAGGTACCTACCAGAAAGGCAGCCTCCACCCAGGTATGATCCTTCTTCATCTTGTCTTTCATGTTTGTATCTCATTGATGGTTTTGATGAGGATGTGGGGAATTCCAGGGATTCCTTTGTGTTCAGCCTGGGTCCAATGACCTATTGACCTGGTGCCCCGCAGTCCCTTTGGGGAGGTAGGGGTAGGGCACGGGAGGTGTTGCCAATGGGCAGGAGGAACAAACGAGGGAGTAGAGTGGATCTGTTGGGGGCAGCAGCAGAATGGGATCCCTGGCCACCACTCAGACATCTCAGGAGATGCTCAGCTCAGCCCCTCTCACAATACAATTTAATATCACAGAAAATGGAAGGCCGCACATAAATTCTCATGTGCAAACTCCCTGTTTACCCCTGTCCCAGCCAAGCCCTAAACCCTCATGAGACATTCCACATAACCCTCCAATGCTGCCTCCTCCCCCAAATGCATGGGACACTGTCCACCCAGTGCAGGCTGAGCCGGTTGTTTCCTTCTATCTTGCCTTAGCTGAAGAGTGCAGACATGGAGGCCTTTGTAACTTGTGCATGAGTCCACGTGACAACTCAACCCCTCTGTACTGTACACTCACACTCACACACTTGCACACACACTCGAACTACTCTCCTCTGCTGGACTCTCTGAACCCTGCTCAGGTGGGCTAGGTGGGATCTCAGGGCCTTGTTGAAAGGGTACTCAGCCAGTCTCTTCTGATGCATAACTAATATTGGATGTGCAACTTTACACAACGTTGGGCCACCTGCACAACATTAAACAATGCACAACCAAAGAACCATGTCCATAGAAAAATGCAATGCCGTACCTTAACACTTATTAGTTTGAAATTGGGTGGAATCATTCTGTAGAATAAAACACCCTGCATATGCAAATAGCTGAAGAGCTGATCATTATGTATTTTTAATATTATAATTTCCAGGTTTGGTGTTCATGAATGTTAGACTGCTGTCCTTATTAACAAACTGCCCCAAAAAATGGTGTTAAGACTTATTTTCCTTTTCAACTTCTTACATCTCTGGTGATTGTTATGTCAACAGAAATATTGTTAAGTAAAGAAAGAAATGACACTATAGCCCACACTTTAATTGTGTTTATTTGACTTGAGTATCTGAAAACAAAAAGGTCACCTCTGCTGGATTATTCATCTAAGTTAACTTCCTGAATAAATAGTAATATGTCAATAGCGATCTATGCTTTTTCAAATACATTATCTCATTTGATCCTCAAAACAACAGTTAAATGGATATCTTTCCATCAACTGCAGAAATGAGAAACAAAAGCTTAAAAACATGGCAATGTGTTCAAGGTATACTGCTAAATCTGTTTTAAGAACTCCACTCTTCTATAGACCCTAATCTCATGCTGATATTTTGCCACTCTGCCTGCGTAATATAAATATCCATGTCTAAGAAATGAACACTAACATCTAATAAAAAGACAAAATGATATTCACAGCATAATTACTTGCTATTTCATTTAATATTTTATATCAACTGACACCTTTTAACAAGAACACTTTTGCACATTTACCTGGGGAAAAGTAACTCGCACCAAACTGAAAAATTACCATGACTACTCCTTCAGTAAGTGTGGTTCACATAGAGACAGCTGGGCTACCATTTTTTCTTTTGGGTTGATGACACCTTCTGTGTCTTTTCCCATGAAATGAACTTTAAAACAGGAAAAATTAAACTATTGACAAAATGAGGCTGCCTTAGAAATTTCAAATTATATCAATACAGATATACCATGATTAGATAAAAATATGAGATCACATGAAACTTAGTACTTTAAAGAATATTAATATATACTGAAGGACTACAGAGCTGTATTTAAATTCCATCAGGATGATGTTATTTATCCAAAAAATTCTGCTGACCAATATGGCAATTCATGAATCATTATGGTAAAATATTTATAAATAAACTCGTTGTTCCCTGGTTTAAAATATACACTGAAACTCTATCATTGTACTTGATTTGAACTCTAAGGAGCCTGAATAATGCAATTCAGAAGACTTTCACAGTGGTACGTGCGGATAGTGTAGCTACCTACCAGAAAGGCAACCTCCACCCAAGTGTGATCCTTCTTCATCTTGTCTGTCATGTTTGCATCTCATTGATGGTTCTGATGATGATGTGGGGAATTCCAAGGGTTGCTTTGTGTTCTGCTCGCATCCAATGACCCAGTGACCCTGTGTCCCGCACTCCCTTTGCGGAGGTGGGGGGAGGGCTCGGGTGGCATTGCCATTGTGCTGGAGGAAATAACAAGGGAGTGGAGTGGAGCTGGTGGGGGCAGCAGCAGAATGGGATCCCTGGCCACCACTCAGACAGCTTAGGAAATGTTCAGCTCGGCCCCTCTCACAATACAATTTAATATCACGGAAAATGGAAGGCTGTGTGCAAATTCGTGCTCGCAAACTCCCTGCTGACCCTTGCTCCGGCCTCGCCCTAAACCCTCATGAGACATTCCACATCACCCTCCAATGCCGCCTCCTCTCCCAAATGCATGGGACGCTACCCACTCAGTGCTGGCTCTGCTGCCTGTTTCCCTCTGTCCTGCCTTGGCTGAAGAGCACAGACACAGTGGCCTTTGTAACTTGTGCACAGTTCCACGTGGCAACTCAACCCCTCTATACTGTGCACTTATGAACTTCTCTCCTCCTCTGGACTCTCTGAACTGTGCTCGGGCTGGACTAGGTGGGATCCCAGGGCCTTGTTAATATTGGACGTGCAACTTTACACAACATTGGGCCACCTGCATAACCTTAAACAATGCAAGACCAAAGAGCCATGTCTGTAGATAAATGCAATGCCATACCTTAACACTAATTATTTTGAAATTGTGTGGAATAATTCTGTAGAATAAAACACTACGCATATGCAAATAACCGAACAGCTGATCCTTACTTTTTTTTTTGAGTTGGAGTCTCACTCTGTCACCCAGACTGGAGTGCAATGGCTGCTCCCGGCCACCGCAGCCTCGACCTGCTGGACTCCGGCGATCCTTCCGCCTCAGCCTTCCGAGTAGCCGGAATTACAGGCATGCGCTACCACGCCTGGCTGATTTTTGATTTATTGTAGAGATGAGATCTCACTGCCCAGGCGGGTCTCGAACCTGCGGGCTCAGACAATCCACTCATCTCAGCTTCCCAAAGGTGAGGGATTACAGGCTGAGTCACCAAGCCTGGCGTAAGTGCCTTTTCAAATCCAAAACACTCTAATACTGAAATGGCTGTGGATAAAGCATTAAATGTCTAGCAATAATGTTAAAATGCAAAACTATTTAAAGCAATTGAAGTCACAATTATTTGTTAAAAGATACAAATTATAAAACTCTGTAAATTCTGACATCAAATTTATAAAATGAGGGAAGGGAGAGTAAATGTGTAGAATTTATGCATACAATCACAATTAAGTCATCACCATAATATAGCTTGTTGCAAATATATAATTATTATCTAATCCTGAAGGCAAACACAAAGCAAAAACATATGTAGATACAAGAAAAAGAGAAAATATTCAAAGCATATCTCTGTAGAAAGTCTTCAAACAACAAAATTAGCAAGACAATAGAAAAAGAAACAAAAGGTCTACCAAAAGAAAAAACAAAAACAAAAAATGCAATAAGACCTTACGATCAATGAGTACTTTGAATGTAAATTAATTATACCCTCCAATCAAAAAACATAGAGTGGATATTAAAAGAAACAAAAAAATCTGACTGTAGACCTCTGCCTACAAGACACTTATTTCATCTTAAAGGACACACATATACTGAAAGTGAAGGAATGAACAACATGCTATACAAATGGAAACCAAAGGAGGGAAAAGGGGTACATACTTACAGTTATAAGAAACTAAAGAAACATTAGGTCAAAACAATAAAAAGAGAAAAGGTTATGTAGTGATTAAAAATCTATTCATTAAGAAAATAACAACTATATATAGTATACACCCAATACTAAATCAATACAATATATAAAATAAACATTAAAGGATTTGAAGGGAGATACAGACTATGACACAACAGTAGGATATTTAAATAATCTGTCTTCAAACAGAGTTATTATACAGACAGAAAATTCATAATGCAATAAGGAAACATTGGACTTGAACTGGTTTTGACCAAATGAACCTAACAAACACATAGAGAGTATTCCATCCAATAGTAACAGAATACACAATCTTCTCAAGGGCAGAAGAAAGATACATCATGTGTTTGACCCCCAAAAAAGTTTTAACAATAAAAAAATTATATCAACTCATTTTGACTACATTGATATTACAAAATTATTAACAGGAGGAATAATGGAAAAATTAACAAATACGTGGAAATTAGTCAATGTGCTTTTAGAACAACTATTGGGTCAAGTAAATTTGGGAGGCCAAGGTGACAGGATTGCCTGAGCCCATGGATCAAGAACAGCCTGGGCAACTTGGTGAGACCTCATCTCTACACTAAATAAAAAAGTTAGCCAGGTTTGGTAGCGCACACTTGTACCTGCAACTACTTGGAGGCTGAGGCAGAAGGAGCTTGCCACTGCGCTCCAGTTGAGGTGACAGAGTAAGACTCCAACTCAAAAAAAAGAGAAGAAATTAAGAGGAAACTTTAAAGAAAAAACCTCGAGACAAATGCAAATAAAAACACAACACACCAAAATGTATGGGATGCAACAGAACAATTTAAGAGGAAAATTCATAGTATTAAGTGCTTACATAAAGAAAAAATAAATATCCCAAAAAGGCAACCTAACATTATAACTTATGGAACTAGTAAAAGAACAATCTATGGTCATTCTTAGGTATATGTGAGAGATTGGTTCCAGGACTCCCTGCATACATCAAAATCTGCATGTACTTGAGTCCTGCACTCAGACCTGCGAAACACACATATACAAAAAGTCAGCCTAACATATACACAGATTTCCCACAAATACTGTATTAAAAAAAAATCTGTGTCTGGGAAAACGGGCTGACCACATGCAGAAGATTAAAACAAGAGTCATACCTAACACAATATGCAAAAATCAACTCAAAATGGATCAAAGTCCTAAATGCAAAACCTCAAACTATAAGAACCATAGAAAATGCAAGAAACACCCTTATGGAAATTGGAACTGGCAACTAATTCCTGATCACAACCCCAAGTGTCACTGTTATAAGAGATAAGATAGATAAGTGGGACCTCATCAAACTGACAAGCTTCTGCAAAGTCAAAGAAACCATTGAGAAAGCAGAGAGACAGCCCACAGATTGGGTAAACATATTTGCCAACTGTATATCTGACAAAGGTTTAACATCTAGGATCTAAAAGGAACACAAACATGCTGAAAAGAAAAAAATAAACCCCATTAAAAAGTGGACAAAATATATAAATAGACACTTCTAAAAAAAAGACATATGAGCAGGTAAGAGATGCATGGTAAAATATTCAGACTCACTAGTCATCAAAGAAATGCAAATTAAAACCACACTGAGATACTACCTAACTCCAGTCAGGATGACCATCATTGATAACTCAAAAAAACCAACAGATGCTAAAGAGGATGCAGGGAAAAGGGAATATGTCTACACTGTTGGTGGGAGTGCAAACTAGTACAACCCTCTGTGGAAAACAGTTTTGTGATTCCTAAAATATCTAAAAATTAACCTCCCATATGACCCTGCAATCCCACTACTGGGAGTATATCTGGAGGAACTTAAATCACTTTATGAAAAAATATCTGCACACATATGTTTATTGCAGCATTATTCACAATAACAAAATCATGGGACCAACCAACCATGCTGCCCATGGAAAGAGGACTGGATAAAAAAATGTGGTGCATTCACAAGATGGATTATTATTCAGCCATAAAGAAAGGACAAAATTATGAACCTCTCAGCAGCATGGATGGACTTAGTCTGTAATACTGAGTCATCTCTCATAGAAATAAAAACCAAATATCACATGTTCTCACTCATAAGCAGGCCTTGAACAATAATCATAATATTATAAAAAATAGATTGACACTAGTAGGAAACACCAGGGGTGGAGGGTGGGCAGGATTACAGCAGGGAAACTGCCAGAGAAAGGGGGTCACACCTCATCAAGAGTACCTTATATGAGCATTTGTATAACTAACCCTGAATTGTACCCCACATATTCAAAATAAAAAATAAAATCTATACAAATGGACACACAATTTAAAGCCATGATATCCAAGCGTCAACTGTTAGCCACAATGTAAGGAAAGAAGAAAATTTAAAATGATCAGAGCAGAGATAAATAGAAGACCAGGAAAACAAATAGAAAGGGTCAAAAAACGAAGAGATGAATTTTTGTTTGAAAAGCTAAACAAGCCGGGCTTGGTGGCTCAGCCTGTAATCCCGCACCTTTGGGAGACTGAGGTGAGTGGATTGCCTGAGCCCGTGGGTTTGAGACCCGCCTGGGCAGTGAGACCTCATCTCTACAATAAATCAAAAAATCAGCTGGGCATGGTGGGGCATGCTTGTAATTCCAGCTACTTGGAAGATTGAGGCGGAAGGATCGCCGGAGCCCAGCAGGTCGAGGCTGCGGTGGCCGGGAGCAGCCACTGCACTCCAGTCTGGGCAACAGAGTGAGACTCCAACTCAAAAAAATAAAAATAAAAATAAAAATTATAAGCTAAACAAAATTGGCAAACTTCTAGCAGACTAAGAAAAAAGAGAAATTAAGAAAGAGACAACTGCAATAAAAGGAGAAATAAAAAAGTAAACATTACAACTAATAACAAAGAAATACAAAAAAATACTACTAGGAACAATTATATGTCAACAAATTGGATAACCTAGACAAATGAATTATTGTGCAAAAGCTATAACTTATCAAGACTGAATTATAAATAATTTGAAAGTTTGAACAGAAAAATAGTAAGAAGATTAAATGAATCATTAAATGTCTCCCGTGGGGGAAAAATCCAAGACAAAATAGATTTGTGGCTGAACACCAAACATTTAAAGAAAAATGAATCCAATTCTTCTTAAATTCTTCTAAAAATATGAGTGGAAATGCCCTCCCCCACAAAATGGAATTATCTTTTGGCAGATGGGCCCCTTACAGTACAGGCTTTGCCCACTAGGTAAGTGTTCTAGAAACCCATCGATGTACAAGTTAGTAATGTTCTGTGAGAAAATTTGATGAAGAAACTTACCACATTGTGACAAATAGGTGGCTGCTTCTCTACCACGACAAAGCACCTGCTCACATCATGCTAAGTGTTCAGCAATTTTTGACCAAAAACATCACGACCCCATGTTCCACCCTTCCTATTCACCCAATCTCACTCCCAGTGACTATTTTTTGTTAGTTTGTTTCCCTGGATGAAAGTCCTCAAAGGGAAAGTTTTGCCCATGTGGAAGAGGGCAAAAATGGCAAAAAACACTAAAAGTCATTAATATTGACAAGTTCAAAAACTGTTTTGAGCTGTAGAAAAAGCATCTTGATAGGTGTATTGCATCAAACAAAAAGTACTTAGAAGAGGCTGAAGTTTAAATATAAAACATTCAACTTATTCACACAATTTTTAAATAAACTCTAGTTTTGGGGGGGCGGTCCCCTCTCATATTGTAGAGAAGGAAATACTTCCAAATTTATTTTACAAGACCAGCATTACCCTAATATCAAAGCCAGACAAAAATATAAGAAAATAAAGCTGCAAGTCATTATTACTGATGAACATAAATGTAAAACTTGTAAACAAAATACTAGCCAGGTGAATTCAGTATGTTAAAAGGATCATTTATCTTGATTAACTGAGACTTATTTCTGAGATGTAAGCATGAATCAACATATGCAAATCAATCAACCGATCAAGGACAAAAAAAGTTGATCATTTCAATTGATACCAAAAGCCATTCAATGGAATTCAGGAACTATTCATAATAAAAACTCTCAACAAATTAGTCCTAAGAGAAACATACCTTAAAACAATTATGCCTATTAATGACAAAATATCATTATATAAAATGGGGAGATTTGAAAGTCTTTATATCTAAAACCTGGAAAATACAAATATGCCAACTTGTAACACTTTTCTCAACTGTAGTAGTGATATTTCCATTCAGAGAAATCAGGCTAGAGAATTTTTTTAAAAGCATCCAAATTGGAAAGGAAATAAAACTGTCTTTATTTTTAAATAATTTCTTTCTTTCTTCCTTTCTTCTTTTCTTTTCTTTTCTTTTCTTTTTTTTTTTGTAAGACAGGATCTCACTCTGTTGCCCCAGCTTGAGGTGAAGTGTTGTGATCATAGCTCACTGTAACAATGAACTTCTGTGCTCAAGCAATTCTCCCACCTCAGCATTTCAAAGAGCTAGAACTACAGGTGCATGCTACTATGTCTGCCTAATTTTCCTTTCTTTCTTTCTTTTTTTAGTATTTAGAGAATAGGTCATGCAGTATTGCCCAAGCTGACCTTAAACTCCTAACCCTAGGTGATTCTTCTGCCTCATGCTCAAAATGTGCTGGTTTACAGGAGTGAGCAACTGTGCCAGGCCAACATAATATTATATGTGGCAAAAAATCTAAAGACTCCACCAAAAATCTATTCTAACTGATAAATTTAGTAAAGTTGCAGGATATATGCTCAACATACAAAAATCATAAGAATTTCTACACAACAATAGCAAAATAGCTAGAAAAAAGTTAAAATAAAAATCTAATTTGCAATAGTTACCCAAAAACCCCAGTAATAATTTAACCAAGATAGTGAAAAATCTTTACAATAAACACTACAAAATATTGATTAAAAAATAAATTGAAGCCAGGCTCGGTGGCTCAGCTTGTAATTCCGTGCCTTTGGGAGGCTGAGGTGAGTGG
Organism: Cephalopachus bancanus; assembly: GCA_027257055.1. Classification (NCBI taxonomy): domain Eukaryota; kingdom Metazoa; phylum Chordata; class Mammalia; order Primates; family Tarsiidae; genus Cephalopachus; species Cephalopachus bancanus. The sequence goes on along the minus strand of JAPVLO010006937.1, from coordinate 48,625 downwards.
ATTGCCGGAGTCCGCAGGTTCGAGACCCGCCTGGGCAACTTGGCGAGACCTCATCTCTACAATAAATCAAAAATGAGCCGGGCATGGTTGCGCGTGCCTCTAGTTCCAGCTACTTGGATGACTGAGGCGAAGGATCGCTGGAGCCCCACAGGTCGAGGCTGCGGTGGCCGGGAGTGGCCACTGCACTCCAGTCTGGGTGACAGAGTGAGACTCCAACTCAAAAAATAAAAATAAAAATAAAAAATAAATAAATAAATTGAGGGCCAGGTGCGGTGGCTCACACCTGTAATCCCAGAATTTGGAAAACTAAGGCAGTAGGATTGCTTGAACACTGGAGTTGAGACCAACAAAGGCAACATAAGAAAACACTATCTCTACAAAAAATAAATAAATTTAGCTGGGCATGGTGGCACTGGACTGTAGTCCCAACGACTTAGGGGACTGAGGCAGAAGGATCACCTAAGCCCAAAATATTAAGGCTTTAGTGAGCCATGATCATACCACTGCACTTGCCTGGGTAACAGAGCGACATTTTTTTACCCAAATAAATAAATTAATTAATAAAATTGAAGAAGGCATAAAAAATGGAAAGACATCTCATGTTCACAGATTGTAATAATTTATATTGTTAAAATGACCATACTACCCAAAGCAATCAGCAGATTTAATGCAATTCTATCAAATTACTAATTCCATTTTTCACGGAAATTAAAACTAATCTTATTTGTATGGACTACAAAATACCTCAAATAGCCAAAACAATTTTGAGAAAAATCCAAGATGGATATAATATGGTATCATACTACCTGATTTCAAACTATATTACAAATCTACAGTAATCAAAACAGCTTGGTACTGGCATAAAAACATACATCTGCAACAACAAAACAGGATAAAAAATTGAAATATGTACCCATATATATATAAGAAAGTGATTGCCAACAAATGTGCTAAGAACACACATTGAGAAAAGAACAATCATCAATACATGGTGCCTTAAAAACTAAATATTCATGCATAAAATGAAAACAATAAACCTCTATCTGTTACAATAAACAAAAACAAACTTAATTCAGATTAAGGACTTCAATATAAAACTCAAAATATAGAACTACTAGCAAAAATCATAGGGGAAACACTTCAGAACAGTGGTCTGGGAAAATACATTATGAATAAGACCTCAAAAGCACAGGTAACAAAAGCAAAAATTTTAAAATGGGATATATCAAACTAAAAATCTTCAAAGTAAAATATACAATGTATAGAGTGAATAGACAACTTGCAGAATGGGATAACTTATGTGCAAGCTCTTTATATGATAAAGGTCTAATATCCAGAATTTTAGTGTAATCCAAATAACTCAATAGCAAAATAATAATAATCTGATTCAACAATAAGCAATCTGAATAAATATTTCTCAAAAGAAGACATGCAAATGACCAAGTATATAAAAAAATACTCAGCATCACAAATCACTGGGGAACTACAAATCAAAATCACAATGAGATATTAACTCACTCCAGTTAGAATGTCTGTTGTTAAAAAAACATACAAAAATGTTAGTGAGACTACAGAGAAAATAAAATTCTTATGCGCTTATTGGAAATGCAAATTAGTACAGTCATCATGGAAAGCAGTAAAAATGCTTCCCAAAAAGCTAAAACCAGAGCTCTCATATAACTCAGAAATCCCACTACTGGATATATATTTAAAGGAACTACAATCAGTATGTATAAGCAACATTAGCACTATATTTAAAGGAATTATAATCAGTATGTATAAGCAACATTAGCACATGTTTATTGCATCATTCTTTGTAATAGCCAACACATGAAAGTATCCTAAGTGGCCATCAAGTAACTAGATTAAAAAAATATACACAATGAAACACTTTCAGTCATAAAAAAGACTGAAGTCCTGTCATTTCCAGGAACATGAATGAAACTGGAAGACATATTATGCGAAATCAGTTATGCACAGAAAAATAAAGACTATATTTCCACTTGTAAATAATTAGAAGATGGTATTTTAAATGTTTCTAACACAAAATATAAGTTCATGGATATATTAATGACTTTGATGTATTTATTACTCGTTGTGCACACATTGAAATATCAGTATGTACCTCCACAAATGTGTAAAATTATTGTGTCAATTAAAACGTGATACTGAAAAATGATTGGAAAAACATTTAACTGGATGAAACAGTGGTAATTTTAAAAAGTCCATATTACACAATGCAGTCTACCAATTCAGTTCAATCTTTATCAAATTTCCAATGTCATTCTTCACAAAAATATTTTTAAAAATTCTAAAATTTATATGGGAACACAACAGACCCTGAATAATCAAATAAATCTTGATCAAAAAGAAAAAAGTGGAAGAATCACACTACTAAAAATTAAAATATATTACAAGGCTACAGTAATCAAAGCAGTTTGGCATTGGCATCAGAACAGACACAGATACGTTGACTACTCTGATGTAATACAGATTTCAGGAATAGAGACCCACACATCTAGCAATTTTTGCAAAGGAAGCCATAATGAATGACCTCTTAAATAACTGGTGTTGAGGAAACTTGATATCCACATGCAAAGAATAAAAATATATCCATATCTTACCCATTGTACAAGAATCAACTCAAAATGGTTTAAAGACTTAAATATAAGACTTGAAACTATGAGACTAATAGAAGAAAATACAGGAGAAAACTCCATGACATTGGTCTGGGCGGTGATTACTTGTATATAACCTGAAAAACACAGACAACAATAGCAAAAAACTTTCAAACAGCAAATAAAGCAATTAGAAGAGTGAAGAGACAATCTAAATGTACAGATTGGTAGAAAATATTTGCAAATTATATACTGGATACGAAGCTAACATCCAAAAGATACAAGGAACTCAAACTACTCAATAATTCTATTGAAAATGAGCAAAAGACCTGAGTAGACATCTCAAAAGAATACATACAAATGGCAAACAGATATACAGAAAAATTCTCAACATCTCTAGTGAAAGAAGTGAAAATTAAAACTATAATGAGGTATCAATTCACACCTAACCTGATTGTTAGTAAAAAGATGAAAAAGTACTTTGGAAGGCCAAGGCAAAAGGATTGCTTGAGCCCAGGGTTTCGAGACCAGACTGGGCCATCTGGTGAGACCTCATCTCTACAATAAATCAAAAAATTAGCCAGGCATGGTAGCACATGACTGTAGTTCTGGCTACTTCAAAGTCGGAGGCAGAAAGATCTCCTGAGTCCAGTGAGTCAAGACTGCAGTGGCTGTGAGCATGCCACTGCACTCCAGCATGGATAACAGAATGAGATACTGACTCAAAAAAAAAGAGAGAAAAGACAAAAAACAACAATTGTTGGCAAGGATGTGGAGAAAGGGATGTTGGGAAAGGGATGTGGAGAAAGGGAACGCTTGTGCACTGTAAATTAATACAGGCATTTTGAGAAACAGTATGATAGTTCCTCAAAAAACTGAAAATTGATTTATAATATGATCCAACAATTCTACTTCTAGACTTCTCTCTAAAGTATTAAAAAACCTGTTTGTTCAAGAAATATTTGTGCTTCTGTATTTTAAAAGTATTATTCACAATAGCCAATGCATGGAAATAACTGAAGCACCTATCAATGAGTGAATTAACTTAAAAATTGTAATTATACACAATGAGATACCATTTAGTCTAAGTAATGCAAAAAATTCTGTCATTTTCAACCACATAGATAAATTTAGGTGGACATTACACTATATGAAATGAGCCAGGAACAGAAAAATGCCACATATTACTCATATGTGTAATCTAAAACATTTGAATGCAGAGTTGTAGAGAGCAGAATGGTGGTTACTCAAGACTGGGGGAGTGGGTAGTTAGGGCAAGGGAAGACTTGATTAAGGGTATGTAATTTCAGCTAGATTGAAGGATTGGGTTCTGGTTGGCACATTGTACAGCATGGTGTCCATAGCTAATAATAATCTACCATAGCCCCTTTCCTTGTGGTTTCACTTTCTTCTATTACAGTTCCTCATGGTCAACTGTGGTTTCAAAATTTTAAATAAAAAATTTCAGAAATAAACAGTTCACTGTTTTTAAATTGCACACTGTATTGAACAGCATAATGAAATCTCTTACCAGTCTGCTCCTTCCTGAATGGGACATGAATCATCACATTGTCCAGTGTATCATGCTGTAGATACAACCTGCACATTCATCACTCAGTAGCTGTTGAGATTGTCGGGTCACCTGTTCTGGTATCACAGTTCAAGTAACACTTATTGGACTTAACAACGGTCCCCAAATGCAAGAGTAGTAATGTTGGCATTTCTGTTATGTAAGAGAAGTCATATAGTTGTATTTATTTTATTTTTTATTTTGGAAGGTTTTCTGTTCTTTTAAATTTTTGTTTAATTTCTTTTCATTTTATTTGAAAGATGTGGGGTACAATTCAGGATTAGGTATACATATAACACCATAGGTAAAGTTTGGGCCTCCCTTTGGTCCCCACTTTGCCTGGTTTGAGATCAGGAACCCTTATTAATGTTATGTTCCCTCCCTCCCCTCGCAGTTTCTGGCTACTGACAATTACTTTCTTTTTTTTTTTTTTTGAGTTGGAGTCTCACTCAGTCGCCCAGCCTGGAGTGCAGTGGCCGCTCCTGGACACCGCAGCCTCGACCTACTGGGCTCCGGCGATCCTTCCGCCTCAGTCTTCCGAATAGCCGGAATTACAGGCATGCACTACCACGCCCAGCTGATTTTTTGATTTATTGTAGAGATGAGGTCTCGCTGCCCAGGCGGGTCTTGAACCCGCGGGCTCAGGCAATCCACTCACCTCAGCCTCCCCAAAGCGCAGGATTACAGGCTGAGCCACCGAGCCCGGCTGACAATTCCTTTCTTATAGTATTATGGTAAATGCTCAGGGTCTGTTTATGAGTGACAGCATGTGATACTCTGTTTTTTGTTTTTGTGATAGTTCACTGAGTATGATAGTCTCTAAATCCATCCAAGTTGTTGCGAAGTCCATATTTTTGTCCCTCTTTATGACTGCATAATGTTCCATTGTATATATGTATCACATTATTTTTATCCATCCAGTTTTGATGGGCAGCACACTTGGTTCCATGTTTTTGATACTGTGAATAGCAATGCAATAAACATGCATGTGCAAGTATCTTTTTTGTAGAATGATTTGAGTTCCTCCAGATATATTCTCAGTAGATAAATTGCTGGGTCATATGGAAGGTCAATTTCTAGTTCTTTTAGAAATTGTTACACTGTTTTCCAACAGAGGTTGAACCAGTGTACATTCCTACGAGGAGATTAGAAGTGTTCCCTTTTCTCTACATCTTCTCCAGCATCTGTTGTTGTTTGTTTTGTGTATGATGGCCATTCAAGTGGATTTTATTTCAGGAATGCAAGGGTAGTTTTATATAAATAAATCAATAAATATTATTCACTACATAAAAAGAGTAAAAAACGAAGACCATAAAATTTTAATAGATGCAGAAAAAGTCAATACAATTCAGCATTCTTTCATGATAAAAACCCTCAAGAACCCAGGCATCAGCAGAACATACCTCATCATAATAAAAGCTATATATAACAAACCCACGGGCAACATCATACTGAAAGGGAGAAAGTTGAAAGCATTATCCCTAAGAAATGGAACAAGACAAGAATGCCCTTTTCATTATTTCTATTCAACATAGTACTGGAAGTCCTAGCTGGATTTAGGATTTAAAATTTGGCTTTCAAAGGAAAGGACTTAGACATGAAACCACCAATATAATGTTTTTCAATTGACAATATTGATTGTGTCACAAAACTAAAATATAAATGGACAGTATATAAAAGAAAAAGCTCAAACTTACTAGGTAAATACATATAAATTAGCCAATCAATGGATTTTATATTTATAAGCATAATATTTATTATTGGTGATTGTGAGGGGCAATAGATGATTACATATCAATAATATGTAATAATTTATTACAGGGAAGTGCAAAGTAGTAATAATTTTCTATAAGAGAATTTGACTTCATTAAATATCTGCAACATGGCCATTCCTTATGATGCTAGAAATTTACCCTCAATAAAATACTATATTTGTACAAATATTTAGATAAAGCAATTCAAAATGACATGAACATTCAATGAAAAATAATATTGATTGCTTAAGTGGCTGTATTTAGCAAAGCACAAAATCTCAAAGTGATGCCATGGAATGATTGTATGTGGCACTGAAATAGGCATTATACATTTTTAAGGCAGTTACAGAAATGCTTGTGCATTATGATGCCATTTCACTATACATTGATAAGTGTATATAGACATAAATTTTTTCCATTAAATACAGTGTTTCCTCAGTTTCCCTTAGTAACCACTCCAAAATTCATGAATTTTCAATTCCCTCATATAAAATTGTATAGTATTTGCATGTGAGCTATAAACATGTTCCTGTATGTTTTAAATAATTTCTAGATTACTGTACTGTTAACACCTAATACATACAATGTAAATAATATGTTGATGATTATTACTGAATAGTTTACTTTTATTGCTTTTAATTTTATTGATATTTTTCAGAAAATAATTTAGATCTATAGTTGGATTCATGAAAGAACAACCTGAGAACAAGGAACCTGCATATGTGTAGAACTGACTGGATGAAACACACAGAACAGGTGAGACAAGCTGAAATCATGTTTATGTTTTTTTTTTATTTTCAAATTTTTATATTAGTGGCTACATGTCACAAAGAGGAGGGAAAAAGGCATGAATATTTAAAATTTTAACAGAAAAGCTGAGTTTAACTTTAGAAATGTTGAGACAAGATGTTTATCTCATTTTAGCGTTATAATGTCTTTTAAAAAAATTTTTAGAGTCAGAGTCTCACTCCATCGCCCAAGCTGGAGTGCAGTGACACACTCAGGGCCACACCAGCGTTGACCTACTGGGCTCTGGCGATCTTTCTACCTCAGCCTTCCAAGTAGCCAGAACTACAGGCTCACATTACCACGCCTGGCTAACTTTTGATTTATGGTAGAGATGAGGTCTTGCCTAGTTGCCCAGGCCATTCTTGAACCTGCAGGCTTAGGCAATCCACTCGCTTCGTCCTCCCAAAGTGCGGGGATTACAGGCCGAGCCACGGAGCTTGACCTATAATGTCTGTTAAATTAAGGATAGCCTAAAGCTGCCCTCCTAAATATGGTAAGTTTGGCTTAAAGATTCCTCCACATATAGCAAATGTTGCCCAACTAAGTGTGTAAATAAATTGAAACCTATTTTTTTTTTTTGAATTGGAGTCTTGCTCGGTCGCCCAGACTGGAGTGCAGTGGCCACTCCCGGCCACCGCAGCCTCGTCTGCTGGGCTCCGGTGATCCTTCCGCCTCAGGAAACCTATTCTTAAACCAATCACAGAGTTTTGACCTATCATAGGTGACCAACTCTTCAAACTGTGTTGCAATATGGCAGACACTGAGCTCTAACCATTCCAACTGTTTCTGTTTCTCACTTCTATTTTTCTGTCCATAAATGTGACCCAATTTGTGACAGTTCTGGGGTTACTCTGAACCTATCCTGTTTCTGGAAGCTGTCTGATTTGTAAATAATTCTTTGCTCAATTATACTCTGCTAAATTTGATTTGCCTTTTTTCTTTTTTAATCAATATTTTTTATTATGGTTTTGTGGGGTACAGTTAAGGATTAGGTGTACAATTACGTTTCACTCAGGCACCCTGTTGATAAGAGGTGTTTCCCCGTCCCCAGACAGATATTTGCTACTGTTAATCCCATTCCCCCCGCCAGAGTTTCCCAGTACCGTCAGTCATTTTCTTATAGTATTACATTGGATGTTCAAGGTCCATTATATGAGTGAGAACATGTGATACTCGGATCTTTGCTTCTGTGAGAGTTCACTCAGTATTAAAGACTCAAGTTCCATCCAGGTTGCTGTGAAATTCATGATTTTGTTCTTTTTTATGGCTGCATAGTATTCCATCGTGTATATGTACCACATTTTTGTAATCTAGTCCTCTTTTGATGGGCAGCATGGTTGTTTCCAGGTTCTTACTATTGTGAACAATGCTGCGATAAACATACGTGTGCAGGTATCTTTTTTATAGAGTGATTTGAGTTCTTCAGGGTATATTCCCAGTAGGGGGATTGCAGGGTCATATGGGAGGTTGATATTTAGAGCTTTTAGGAATCGCCACACTGCTTTCCACAGAGGTTGCGCTAGTTTACACTCCCACCAACAGTGTAGAAGTGTTCCCTTTTCACCACACCCTCTCCAGCAACTGTTATTTTTTGAGTGTTGATAATTGCCATTCTGACTGGAGTTAGGTGGTATCTCAGTGTGGTTTTGATTTGCATCTCCCTGATGATTAGTGAGGTTGAACATTTCTTCATGTGTTTGTTGGCTGCTCGGATGTCCTCTTTTGTGAAGTGTCTGTTCATGTCTTTTGCCCATTTTATAATGGGGTTGTTTGATTTTTCTTTTCAGCATGTTTTAGTCCCTTGTAGATCCAGGATGTTAAGCCTTTGTCAGACCTGGTGTTGGCAAATATTTTTTCCCAGTCTGTACGCTGTCTCCCTGCTCTCTTGATGGTTTCTTTGGCCTTGCAGAAGCTTGTCAGTTTAATAAGGTCCCACTTGTCTATCTTCCCTCTTATGACCTGTGGGTTTCAGGTTTTGTTCAGGAATTGGATGCCAGTTCTGATTTCCATGAGGGTATTTCCTTCATTTTCTAAGGTTCTTATGGTTTGAGGTTTTACATTTAGGTCTCTGATCCATTTGGAATTAACCTTTGTGCATGGGGATAGATAGGGGCTCTGTTTCAATCTTCTACATGTGATCAGCCAGTTTTCCCAGCACCATTTACTGAATAGGTTCTCCTCTCCCCAGTGGTAGGTGGTGGAGGCCTTGTCGAAGATGAGTTGGTTGAGAAATTGAGGTTTCACTTCTGGAATCTCAATTCTATTTCATTGATCTGTATGCCTGTTCCTATACCAATACCAAGCTATTTTGATGATTGTAGCTTTATAGTAAAGTTTGAAGTCTGGTAATGTGATACCACCTGCTTTTTTTTTTTTTTTGCTGAGGATTGTTCTGGCTATTCTTGGACGTTTGTGTTTCCATATGAATTCCTGTGTTGTTTTTTTCTAGGTCTGAGAAGAATGTTGCTGGTAATTTGATGGGTATTGCATTGAATTTGTAGATTGCCTTAGGTAAGATGGACATCTTCACAATGTTGATTCTTCCAATCCATGAGCATGGGATATTTTCCACTTGTTTGTGGAAAATACAGATTGAGTACCCCTAACTCAAAATCTGAAATGCTACAAAATCTGAATTTTTTGAGTACCAACAGATTTTGGATTTTTGAATTAGGTAAACTCAGTAAGTATAATATAACTACTTCAATATCTGAAAAAAACAGTCTGAAATCTGAAACACTCTGGTCCCAAGAATTTTGAGTTAGGGACATTCAACCAATAAGCACTGAATTATAGGCACTGATTTGTGAATTTCTTCTTACATTGGCTACTCTACATAGTATGCTCCAGAATCCATAGCAGCAGGGATTTATTTATAACAATGTTAGCGATTCTCTAGACAGCATGCAGGAGGTCACCTGAAGAGATAATATATGTAGGAGCTATTGAAAAATAGCAAGAGCTCAATAACATTAATACCTCTTCTTATTTCATTAAAAATAATACTTTATTTTCCTTTTAAATAACACTTTTTCCTCCATCATATGAAAACAAAGCATACTTTGGTTTTATCCAATGCTACCTTAACTTTTTTCAATACAAAATATGTTGCCATTCTCTATTGAATATAGTTCTGACATATAATCTGTGTATTTTATCTGTGAACAAAATTCTTATGTGTAGATGATGAAAGGCAGATATTTATTTATTTATTTATTTATTTTTTGAGTTGGAGTCTCACTCGGTTGCCCAGACTGGAGTGCAGTGGCCACTCCTGGTCACCGCAGCCACAACCTGCTGGGCTCTGGAGATCCTTCCGCCTCAGCCTTCCAAGTAGCTGGAATTACAAGCATGTGCTACTACGCCCGGCTGACTTTTTGATTTATTGTAGAGATGAGGTCTTTCTCCTAGGCGGGTCTTGAACCTGCAGGCTCAGGCAATCCACTCACCTCAGCCTCCCAAAGACATGGAATTACAGGCTGAGCCACCGAGCCTGGCGAAGGGCAGATATTTAATGACACAGAAATAATTTGCCATTAGGTCTCTGCTTTAAAAATCTTTCATCCACTGGGCTCGGTGGCTCAGCCTGTAATTCCGCACTTTGGGAGGCTGAGGTGAGTGGATTGCCTGAGCCCGCAGATTCGAGACCCACCTGGGCAACTTGGCGGGACCTCTTCTCTACAGTAAATCAAAAATCAGCCGGGCATGGTAGTGCATGCCTGTAATTCCGGCTACTAGGAAGGCAGAGGCAGAAGGATAGCCAGAGCCCAGTAGGTCGAGGTTGCGGTGGCCGGGAGCAGCCACTGCACTCCAGTCTGGGCGATGGAATGAGACTCCAACTCAAAAAATAAATAAATAATTAAAATAAATAAATAAATAAATAAAAATCTTTCATCCATATGTTTTAATTGTATCACACATTAAATGACATCAAATAAATGACTCAGCAGATTAGACTAAATCTCTATATGCATTCACAATGGCACAGGACTCCAGACTTATTTCATAATTTTTTTTATGATACCAGTTGAATTAATATTTTATTTTATTTTTAACATTTTTTATTTTAAAATTGTAGGGTACAGTTAAGGGTTAGGTATACAAATATGGATTGTGCAGGTACCCTCATTGATGAGGTGTGCCCCTCCGTCCCCAGGTACATATTGACTACCGTTAATCCCACCTCCCTTTCCCTCCCTGCCCCCCATAGTTTCCCACCACTGTCAATGCTTTTCTTATAGTATTACAATAGTTGTTCAAGGGCCACTTAGTGAGAACCTGTGATACTCAGATCTTTGTTTCTGTGAGAGATCACTCAGTATTATAAACTCTAATTCCATTCAGGTTGCTGCGAAGTTCATGATTTTGTTCTTTCTTATGGCTGTGTAATATTCCATTGTGTATATGTACCACATTTTAAAAATCCAGTTCTCTTTTGATGGACAGCATGGTTGGTTCCATGATCTTGCTATTATGAACAATGCTGTGCTAAACATATGTGTCCAGGTATCTATTTTATAGAGTGATTTGAGTTCTTCAGGGTATATTCCCAGTATGGGGATTGTGGGGTCATATGTAAGTTTGAGTTATTGATAATGGCCATTCTGACTGGAGTTAGGTGGTATCTCAGTGTAGTTTTACTTTGCATCTCCTTGATAACCAGTGAGGTTGAGGTTCATGTATCTGTTGGTCACTCATATGTCTTCTTTTGAGAAGTGTGTGTATATCTTTTGTCCACTTTGTAATGGGGTTGTTTCTTTTCTTTTCAGCACGTTTGAGTTCCTTGTAGATCCTAGATGTTAGGCCTTTGTTGGACATAGAGTTGGAAAATACTTTTTCCCAGTCTGTGGGCTGTCTCCCTGCTCTCTTGATTGTTTCTTTGACTTTGTAGAAGCTTGTCAGTTTAATGAGGTCCCACTTGTCTATCTTATCTCTTATGGGCCATGTGTTGTGGGTTTTGCTCAGGAATTGGATGCCAGTTCCAACTTCCATAAGGGTGTGTCCTGCATTTTCTAAAGTTCTTTTGGTTTGAGGTTTTACATTTAGGTCTCTGATCCATTTAGAGTTAATTTTGGTGTATGGGGATAGATAGGGGTCTTGTTTGAATCTTCTGCATGTGGTCAGTCAGTTTTCCAGCACCATTTACTAAATAGGTTCTTCTCTCCCCAGTGGTGGGAGATGGAGGCTTTGTCAAAGATGAATTGGTTGAGAAATTGAGGTTTTGCTTCTGGAATCTCAATTCTATTCCATTGGTCTATATACCTGTTCCTGTACCAATACCAAGCTGTTTTGATTATTGTAGCATTATAGTAAAATTTGAAGTCTGGTAATGTGATACCTCCTGCTTTGTTTTTTTTTTTTTTTTGCTGAGGATTTTTCTGGATATTCTTGGTCGTTTGTGTTGCCATATGATTTCCTGTATTTTTTTTTCTAGATCTGAGAAGAATGTTGCTAGCAGCTTGATGGGTAATGCATTAAATCTGTAGATTGTCTTAAGTAAGATGGTCATATTCACAATTTTGATTCTACCAATCCATGAGCATAGAACATTTTCCACTTGTTTGTGTCATCTTTGATTTCTTTGAGCAGTGTTTTGCAGTTTTCATTGTAAAGGTCTTTCACGTCTCTTGTCAGGAAGATGTCAAGGTATTTCATTTTTTTGTGGCTATTGTGAATGGGATTGTGCTTTTTATTTGGGTTTTTGTTTGTTTATTTTGGTGTAAAGAAATGTGATTGTCTTTTGCACATTTGTTTTATACCCTGAGGCTTTTCCCAAGTCTTTTATCAGTGCAAGGAGGGTTTTGACAAATTCTCTTGGGTTTTCAAGGTACACAATCATGTCATCTGCAAAGAGAGATAACTTGACTTCCTCTTTTCCTTTTTGGATACCCCTGATCACCTTCTCTTTTCTGATTGCTCTAACCAGGACTTCCAAAACTATAGTGAACAGAAGGAGTGAGAGTGTGTATCCTTGTCTTGTTCCAGTTTTCAGGGGAAATGATTCCAATTTTTGTTTGTTTAGGAGTATGCTGGCTGTGGGTTTCTCATAGATGACTTTTACTATTTTGAGGTATGTTCCATGTATGCCTATATGTTTGGGAATTTTTATCAAGAAGCGGTGCTGGATTTTATCAAAAGCTTTTTCTGCGTCTAATGCTATAATCATGTAGCTTTGGCTTTGATGTCTGTTGATGTATGTCTGTTGATGTATTTAATTACATTTATGGTCTTGTGAATGTTGAACCAGGCTTGCATCCCACAGATGAAGCCTACTTGGTCATGTTGGATGATTTTTGAGAGGTGTTATTTAATCTGGTTTGCTAGGATCTTGTTGAGAATTTTAGCATCTATGTCCATCAAAGATATTGGCCTGTAGTTCTCTTTCTTTTAAATCTCTCCATTAATGTCTTGATATCTGGGTTTGTAGTTTGAGACCAGTCATTCTGGGGGCTTTTCATTGTTTGCATTCTGAAGTCAATTTTCTCAGTGTCTGACCTCCCAGGGGTCTGTAATAGACCCATATTCTTCTTTTCATTTTTCTTCATTTGTGCAGATTTTTCTCTCCCCCTTTCCCTCCCCTTCTTTAATTCTGTTTTTCAGGAAATGTGAGGTTGCTTTTACTTCTTTTTGTTCAATCTCCTGTTCTTCCTTATGAGCATCCTCTGGCTTTGTTCACTTTTGAGGCTGGACTGTGGGTTGGGGCTGTACTTTTTACTGTTTTGAGGTTTAATCGAGGGGGGAGCTCTGATTCAGAATCTATCTGCAGATCCCAGTATCCGCCAACAGGTGTATGGGTTCACTGGAACCCACTTCCCCCACCTTACAGTCTGTCCATGCAGTGGGGTTTAGGTTGCTCCCTGGAACTAAAGGAGGCAAGAAAAAGGAAAATAATGGAATAAGGGGGGTAAAGAAGAGATTGGAGAGAGAGGAGTAAGAGGGCAAACAGACATACACACCAACTAATGAATAGAAAGCGACACAAGGCCAGAAAAGAGTAAAAAGCAAACAAATAAAGAAGATTCCCTAAAGCATACTGGTAATCACACAAAGACAGTCTAATAAAATCATGCCTTTTGATGTGCTTTTCCCCAACAAAAACAAGTGGTCTAACTCAAAAAGCAAACAAAAGTGAACAAAACAGACAGCCAAAACAATAAAATTGAAAATCAAAATAAGAAACCAGACTGGCTCTGGAGTCTTTCCTGAGTGTCTAAAGTCTCTTCAGCTGTGATCTCTAGTCTCTCCCCTTTGTTCTCACTGCAGGCAGATAGATTTACTCAAAGCTTGGGTTGGTTCCCTTGGCTTGCTGCCTGAGAGGTCTGCCACAGGACTAAATTGTCCATGTCTGATTAAGTGTAGAGGAGGGGGTTCTGCCTCCTGTTTGGTGAGGTTACCTTAGAAAGAAACCAAGGATGAGGCTGCTCATAGATGGATGGGGCAATGGGGATCTCTGCCTAGAAAATGACTGTGGTGGGCAGCTCCTCTATCGCTGATATTTTCTTTCCATCCGTCCTTTCTCTACACTCATCCAGGTCCATGGATGATACACTATGACAGGTTATGGTGTTGTGTGCCTGGCGTCAGGCACTGGGAATCAGCAATATAGCTGGGTGCTGCATATGGTGTGCCACCAGTGACTTGGGGTGGGAGAGGGAGCCCGGAGTTCCCGGAACCAAGAGCCAAGAATGGTTGTTCAGCACCTCCTTAAGATATACTGTTCCCTTACACAACCATGGGGGTCTTAGCTCCCAAGTTGGAGGTTAGGCAGAGCTGGGTAGGTAAGTCACTGCAGGTCTCTGCCTGGTCACAGGGCTCCAGCTGTTCTCTGGACCTGCTGTAGTCAGAGGCGAGTTGGGGGAAGTGAGTGCAAGACTGCTGGGTGCCTCAGCCAGAATGGGGACCAGAGCTCCAAAGGGTGGTTGGTGGGTAGTGGCAGTGGCTTTGGGTCCCACACAGGGTTCTTCAGCCAGGACTAGAGTCAGTATCTCTGAGGGACAGGTGCCTAAAGTCTTCCTGGGTGATGGTGGCTTGAGATGGGAGTGGGTGGGGACCCGGAACTCCAAGGGTCGAGCACTGGCCACGGTTTTGGGTGCTTCAGCCCAGGCAGTGGTGCAGAGCCCGGAGGCACAGGTGCTGGGGGCCTGTATGGGCAGTGGCATCCTTGTGCCTGGTTGGACACCCCAGGATGGAATAGAGCTTGTAGTTCCAAGAGGTGGGTGTGGAGGGCATGGGGACCTGCCACGGTCCCAGGCTGGGCTGGGCACCCAGCCAGGGAGGGAGCTGGCAGCCACTGAGTGCCAGGCAGATCAGTGTAGCCAGCAAGGGAACCCAGATCTCCACAAAGTGGTGTTGGAGGGCCTCCACAGGTGACTTCAGGTGGCTTGGGACCGGGTGAGATGGTGTAGCCAGGGAGGGAGCTGGGAGCTCCACATGGCTGGGGCCCAGGGCCCCCTGGGGTGGAACAGCAGCAGCAGAGGGACCATGGTAGCCAGTGGTGTATGGGACCAATGGTCTCCAGACCTCGGACCAATGTGGCTGGTGGTGGGTGGGGGGATGGGGAACGGAAAGTAAGAGTCTTTATGTGAACTCACTTTCAGAGAGTCTCACAGTCTCACCTGTGCCATTGCCATCTTACCGGAACTCCCTTATTTCACATTTCAAACAAATTTTGTAAGCCTCAAGGTCATTAGAAATAAGGCTCTACTCCAAGGCAAGTCATGCCATATAATCTGAAAATCTGAAACAAAAGTTATTTACTTATTTATATACCCAAACAATATGATACTATAACTGGGTCACATTAGGTTACTAATTTGAGATAACTCTAAAGTTGGAAATCTATAACTATGAAATGGACTTTTTTACTTTTCAGTTTGTTTCAAAGCTTTCTCATCAGTTGATAGGGTAAAAGGGTCTCCCTTTTTAAAAGCTTTTATCATTTCATGTGTAGTTGGGCATTGAAAAAAGAATGGAGCCAGATGACTACTGGATGTCAAAATATATTTGTGTTTATGTCCTTTGGGCAGAGTTAGAGGTCATCAGTGATTGAGTTACTTCAATCTATTCTTCTTTTGCCTAATCTAGGACTCATATTAACATGAGTTAAGTAAAGGTATTAAAATATTTTTGCGTATTTTCAAAAGAATCATGTCAGATCTGGCTATATATATCTATTAAGGCCTTTACACTCTATCCAGAGTTTTGTTTCAGATAAAATGCAAAAAAGGTATTTTAGATGAACACACGCATCCCTTTGTAAAATATTAAACCAACTAAAATATTGCAGCCACTCTTATGCTCTAGTAATATAATAGATCAATACAAAGTCTCTTACAGAATTAACCAACCTCTTTTTAGAACAGTGATTGTCATGAATTTGCAACAAGATTCCTAGGCATGTGTGAATTTGAACTAGTTATGAAATATCTCCACCCTATGGGCTTGTCCTATTGAACTACTTAAAATTCTTCCAGTATTCCCTGTTTACTCTTGCTTCTACATGTTTACATAGGTTGAATCCTAGTTGTAAAATACAGCATCTCTTCATTCCCCACGGTTCACTTAGTTTCTTCTTATTTATACTTTTAATATATGCATCATCTTCATAAGAAAGTCTTCCCTGATCTCTTGTCATAACTAGGTCAGATGTTTCTCTGCACTGTGCTCACAGTACTGTTTTCATTTCTAGCCATGGAGCTTATCTTGTCTGTATCTCATCAGATTGTAAATTCTCTAAGGGTAAGGATCTTGTTTCCATTCCTAATGTTTAATGCAGAATCAGGCATTTGGTACTTTTGAATGACAGAAATAAATAAATGATGTGATCTCTTTTTTTGTAATAATTGGTAAGCTAGTGATTCAGTTCAAATATATTTCCTCTCTGAGTTTAATATTATAATTACCTATCAATTGCATGCTCACTGTATGCTATAACAATGGAAAAGTTCAAGAAAATTGCATTGATACTGTGGCCAGTACTCTCAAATTTAATGATTTACCATCCAAAGTTCCAAGTCCCTACAATATCTAGGGATTTACATTCATAAGGTAAATCTTTAACAAAGATATATAGTTGTTAGTTTAGAACAGATACTGATTTGATCCTGGGAGCTCTGAGGAGCAGGAGGATGGCAAATAGGAACAGTTTTTTTTTCCAGTAAGAAGACAAGTAATTAGATGACTGAAGGAAATGAGAGAAAAAGCCAGCCAGTGATCTGGGGAAAGAGTATTCCTGGCTAAGGAATAAAAGCAAAAACCATGAGGCAGAATCATGATTGATGCTTTGAAGAAATATCAAGGAGGCCACTGTCACTTAGAGAATGTAGTAGAGGGAGAAAATAGTAAAGATGTCAGGGTAGATATGGGCAGATGACACAGAACTTTATAAAGTCTCTGGCATTTATTCTGACTTGGGAAGCCATTGATGGATTTTGAGTAAATGTATGATATAATCTGAATTATGCTTTAAAGATTGCTCCACTGTGCTCAGAAGATACTGTTTAGAGAATGGGGGAAGGAGATAAACTAGTCAGGAGAGAGGCTAAGAGGCAAGACATGGCTGGTGCCCTTGATTAGGGTATGCCAATAGATAAAATATATCAAGGCAATATGATTAAGTGAGATGATAAATCTTGAGGGAAAAATACATAATCTCTCACTATTTGTGTCTTATTATCATTACCTAATATTGAGCCAGATTTTGGATAAGAATGATGTATAACTTCTGCTCTAATTCAGTATATCTATGGAGAACTAAAGAACACAGAATTTCAACAGATACTTTTCGAAGTATGAAAAATAAAAATGAAAGAAATTATTTTTTAAACACATTTTTTAAAAAATTGACAAAGTGAATTGTAGGTACAGATATGCTGTTCTCCTATCATTTAATATATGTGACATTCTCATGAGATACACTGCAGAGTATCTCATCACTGAGCATAACTTACCACAGGATGCAATCATTTTGAATCTACTGCTGACAAATATAATCTTTCAGTTTCCAATTTAGACTTTTAAAAAAACATTTTCTTCAGATTAAAAATGTACACTTAATTCTAAACCATGATAAATATCTGTCATCTAACATAGAAGCACTTTGTAAATTTGAATGGGTCATTTCAAGTTAACATGTGCTTGAATAAATTATTATTATTATTATTATTTGAGTTGGAGTCTCACTCTGTCACCCAGACTGGAGTGCAGTGGCCGCTCCTGGACACCGCAGCCTCGACCTGCTGGGCTCCGGCGATCCTTCCGCCTCAGGCTTCCAAGTAGCCGGAATTACAGGCATGCGCTACCACACCCGGCTGATTTTTTGATTTATTGTAGAGATGAGGTCTCACTGCCCAGGCGGGTCTCGAACCCGCAGGCTCAGGCAATCCACTCACCTAAGCCTCCCAAAGGCACGGGATTACAGGCTGAGCCACCGAGCCTGGCTTGCTTGTATAAATTAATGAGCTGCGTGTTAAAGAGAAATATGTAGCCCATGACTCCACAGATCTTATATGTTGCCCATGACTCCACAGAACTTATGCTCTTCTATGAATGAGCTGCATGTTAAAGAGAAATATGTAGCCCATGACTCCACAGAACTTATATGTTGCCCATGACTCCACAGAACTTATGCTCTTCTATGATGAGACTAAGGTAACATTGGAAGAAAAAGCAAAATGTAGTGTCCTAAAAGACTACAGAGTATGGTCATGTTGGTATTTATTTTTACCTAAAACAAACAAAAAAACTTCCTTGTTTTGGCACTTCAGAATCAGTAGAATAAACAACTTCCTACTTATGTACTCTAAGGCAAAGAGTATCAGTTAGCCAAAGTTTTGTCAGAAGCTTTAGTCAGTATTCCTACAGTGCCCATGTTCTCAAAACTTTAGTCAGGATTATTTCTATGATAAGATCTAGATTGAAAAGCAGCAGAGAACCAGCCTCCTAATTCTCAAACAATGATACAATTATAAATAAAAGCATAAGCATGTTAGCACATGACAAAGGCAATCACTAGAATGGCCCAAACTAATATAACTCTGGAACATTGAAGAGAGGGGCTGTGTATGTAATATACCCCATCATTTGTATTACAGTGTCAGTAGATGATAAAAAAGAAACAGAACTTCATATGTTCTGCAACATTATAGAAGAGGCCATCAGAGCAATTACAAATAGAAATTATTAGGTCAGCTTAGGTCAGGGAAACAGAAAGATAGAGAGGGTTAACGTAGATAAATGACTGTTATTTTGAATAGAAGCCATTTTGTATTATTTGCATTATTTTCTTATTTAATATATACATATCTCACTTTGATAAAATAAATAATTTATCTTAAAAATAAATTAAAATAATTTGTTTTTTTTATAAACAGCAAACTATTCTGGCTCTATTACAAATGCTTTCAACATCAGTTTTGGTTTTAAAGTATTAAGTAATAACTTTTGATAGTCAGCCAGTCTTGTGTATAACCACTGTCAGAGAAAACATGTGTACTATTTATGTACTCTAAGGAAAAGCCTACCAGTCAGTCAAAATTTTGCCAGGTGCTTTAATCAGGATTCCTACCCTGCCCATGTTCAAAGACTTTAGTCAGGATTCTTACTGTGGGATAAGACCTATATTGAGAGGAATCTTGATGAGGAAATTAAAGTGTATTAAGTGTTCCTTATTGTGTGGCAATCATGCCACGGAACCAAATATTTTAAATGTTACTGAATGGTATAATTTTCTCAACATCTCTATAAATTATACAATGTTATCTCATAATGAGGTATACTAAATAAATAAATTGAATAATGCCACATAGGTGATCCAGAATTTTTTTAAAAAATTATTGCTTAGGATTAAATATATCTAATTCTAAAACAGGTGTCTTTCCCCCCAACTATACCATAAATTGTTAACTATGGTCATACAATTGTCTTCAATTTTTTCTAATAGCTTAGGAAATTCATTAAACAAACTTTAGTTGATTTCTATAATACTTTGGCATTTGATTAAATTTGCAATGATATCTAACTTAATTGATGGTAAAAATTATTTTGTCTTAGTGAAATTTAAAAAAACTTATCTCCTGTTTAATTTTCAGGAGTGAATGAATGTGTATATTCATATAATAACATAGATAAATTGTATTTAATTAACATTATGTTGACAGAAATATACTATTTCAGCCAAAACATAACACACAATGCAATGTTTGTTTTCTAGCCCTTTGCTTCTTCTACTAGTTTGTGAAATCAAGCATTTAAATGATTTTTAGTAGAATATCAAAGGAATGAAGAAGGCTCACTTCCTTTCCTTCCTTCTTTATTTTCTTTGGTCAAACAAGTTTCTTAAGAACTTGCTATCCAACTAACTGAAAGTAGAGCAGCAGACAATCAGAAATTGTTTAACCCTCATGGAGTTTGCAGACTATTAAGAAAATAATCATATTAAGTAACAACTTTATCATGAATGCTGTGTAAGGAAAAGCCTTCAGGAAACTTCCTGGAGTGGCATATAAAGTGAACATTGAGTGAGAAAAAAGGAACTAATCAGGTAAAAGGGAGAAGAGGGGTATGATGAACGGAGGTGTGCTGAAGTGTGCAAGTTGGGTGAATGCAATTCCCAATGTCAAACCAAAGCAAAATGACTAGATCCTCTCCCAGGCACAAACATACACATATGCACATATTCACACACATACAACATCTTTACAACCCATATAATATACTCTGGCTGCACTATAAAAATTACTTCTCAAACCAGGAAATAGATTTTTTTGTAGATAAAATATTCACCCAACACTATTCAGAAAAAAAAGTAAAAGAAAAAGAGAGGGAGGTAGGAAGGGAAGGATAAGAAAGAAAGACAGACAGAAAGAAAGAAAAAAAAACAGCATAATGACACTAAAAACAGGGTTTTAGTGATGTAGGATTTGATTTGTTTACTCTTAAAGTAAAAGCTTACTTTGAGTCTTCCCTTAAGCAAGCAGGAAAACACAGTGTAATTCATGGAATGAACAACAGCCTAGCATTTGTAGCTCGCCCTCATAAAATTGAAGTTAGTCCCTAGAGGGTAAAGGAAGTATTTAAATTTCTGTTTGAAAGGATTAATCTCCCAAAGTCCTTTATCAGTGCAAGCAGCGTTTTGACAGATTATCCTGGATTTTCAAGGTATAGGATCATATCATCAACAAAGCGGGATAACTTGACTTTCTCTTTTCCTATTTGAATACCCTTGATTTCCTTCTCTTGTCTAATTGCCTGAGTTAGGACTTCCAACACAATATTGAACAAGAGGGGTGAGAGTGGACAACCTTGTCTTATTCATTCCTATATAACAACAATAAGCAGACACAGACCCAAATAAAAAGCACAATCCCATTTACAATAACCACCAAGAAAAATGAAATACCTAGACATCTTCCTAACCAGCAAAGTTAAAGACCTTTACAATGAGAATTACAAAACACTGCTCAAAGAAATCCAAGAAGACACAAGCAAATGGAAAAATATTCCATGCTCATGGATGGGAAGAATCAACATTTTTAAGATGTCCATCCTACCAAAGGCAATCTACAGATTCAACGCAATACCCATTAAGTTACCAACATCATTCTTCTCAGACCTGGAAATGACAATACAGAAATTTATATGAAAATATAAACGACCATGAATAGCCAAAACAATCCTTAGTAAAAGAAACAAAGCAGGGTTATCACACTTCTGGACTTCAGACTTCACTATAAGGCTACAGTAATCAAAACAGCCTGGTATTGGTACAAGAACAGGCACATAGACCAATGGAACAGGATAAAGATTCTGGAGGAAGCAAAGCCTCAATTCCTCAACCAACTCATCTGTGACAAAGCCTCCAATATCAACCACTGGGGAGAGGAGAACCTATTCAGTAAATGGTGTTGAGAAAACTGACTGAACAAATGCAGAAGATTGAAACAGGACCCCTACCTATTGCTACACACAAAAATTTACTCTAAATGGATCAAAGACCTAAATGTAAAACCTCAAACTGTAAGAATACAAGAAAATGCAGGAATCACTCTTATGGAAGTTGGAACTGGCAACAGATTCCTGACCAAAACCCAAAGTGCCCAGGCCATAAGAGATAAGATAGACAAATGGGGCCTCATTAAGCTGACAAGCTTCTGCAAAGCCAAAGAAACCATCAAGAGAACAGGGAGACAGCCCACAGAATAGGAAAAAATATTTGCCAAATATATATCTGACAAAGGCCTAACATCTAGTATCTACAAGGAACTCAAATGCGCAGAAAGGAAAAAACAAACAGCCCCTTTAAAAAGTGGGCAAAACACATGAATAGACACTTCTCAAAAGAAGATATGGGGGTGACCAACAGACACATGAAAAAGTGCTCAGCCTCACTCATTGTTAGAGAAATGCAAATCAAAACCACATTGAGATACCACCTAACCTCTGTAAGAATGGCCATCATGAATAAAACAAACAACAATAGATGCTGGCGAGAATGTGGAGAAAAAGCAACACTTCTACACTGCTGGTGGGAATGCAGACTAAAACAACCTCTTTGGAACACAGTGTGGCAATTTCTGAAGGAACTAGAAATTGACCTTCCATATGAC
Organism: Cephalopachus bancanus; assembly: GCA_027257055.1. Lineage (NCBI taxonomy): Eukaryota > Metazoa > Chordata > Mammalia > Primates > Tarsiidae > Cephalopachus > Cephalopachus bancanus. Next base: position 26,289 of record JAPVLO010006937.1, on the reverse strand, counting down.
CCATATTGAGAATGTACCCGGAGGAATCAAATCATTCTACAAAAAAGATACCTGCACACGTATGTATGCAGCTCTATTCACAATAGCAAAAGCATGGAACCAACCTTGTTGCCCATCAAAGCTGGACTAGATTAAAAAAAATGTGGTACATATACACAATGGAATATTATGCAGTCATAAAGAAGGACAAATATATGGACCTTACAGCAAATTGGATGGATTTGGAGTTGGTCATACTCAGTGACTTACCACAGAAATAAAGAACTGAGTTCCATATGTTCTCACTCATAAGGTGACCTTGAGCAATTATAATGCTGTGGGAAGATGATTGGCAGTAGCAGAAAACTGTCAGGGGAAGGGGGTGGGACTAGCAGTTGGGGGAGGGAGGGGCATGCCTCATCAAAAAGGGTACCTGCATGATCAATGTTTGCATACCAGCCCTGAATTGTACCCCACATCTTTATAATAAATAAACTAATTAATTTAAATAAATAAATAAAAGGATTAATCACTTTGACAGGTCTATTCTCCTAATACCCAGCTTTGAAAAATTTGTTTTTACCTTCTTTAAAGTTTTCCCCAAAGTTTCAATAACATGTCAGTGAAACTATGATGCAAAATCATGTTTTTTGAGGAAAGAAAAACATAGTTGAAAATTTTTAAAATATTGCCACTGCAACAATTTCATATTGCTAGCCTCAATTGCAAAGAATTAATTTATCTAATTATTATGTTTTCATACTGTTTTAATTATTTGGTGAATAGTTTCTATGAATAATACTGCCCTTGTTTATTTCCATGTATGCCATAAAAATTAGATCTGGAAATCTCAAAAACACTTTGAGAATACTTATATAAATATCTAGGCAGTGGATGGAAAGATGATTTTAGTTTTTGAATAAAAATTGTGAAGCAGACAAGATATTGGTGTTATTTTTAAGAGTAATTAAATTTATTTGCTTTAATAGAGATTTGCCTACTAAACAAATACCAAGTAAAAGAATCTCTTACTTTTTTATAGTCTACAGAAAAAATATATCAGAAAATATATTTTTTGATCTGTTGCTTCTAAAATATTTTAATTTTCATTTAAAATTATGTCTGCTGAGTATGTATAATGATAAATGTTTATATATAATATATATAACATTGTGTGTGTTTTCAATTTTAAATATTTAGGGTAAAATTCCAGGTTAGGCATGCAAATGTTCATTATGGAGGTACACTTGTTGATGAGGTATACCCCCCCGGCAGTTTCCCATTATTGCTAATCCCTTTCTTATAGTATTATAACAGCTGTTCAAGATCTGCTTATGAGTAAGAACATGTGATTACTATATATAACTTTTACTGACAATAGAAGTGAGCATATACAATAAAGCTTATGTCTTAACTTTCTATTAAAGGCCTACTAAAAACTTTACTTTTTTCAGTGCTTACAGAAATTCAGCATGCTTAAACCAAGGTATATGAGGTGTATTTCAAAATATAAAGGAAAATATTTTTACTGTCTAGGGCTTTGATGTTTACATATTTCCATTCATTTTGGGCATGCACATTTTATTTTGAAAATCCTAAGATGGGCTGGGCTCAGTGGCTCAGTCTGTAATACCAGCACTTTGGAAGGCCAAAGTGAGTAGATTGCCTGAGCCCGCGGGTTTGAGACCAGCCTGGGCAACTTGGTGAGACCTCGTATTTACAATAAATGAAAAAAATTAGTTGGGCGTGGTCATGCACACCTGTAGTTCCAGCTACTTGGAAGGCTGAGATGGAAGGATTGCTGGAGCCCAGTAGGTCAACTCTGAGGGCTCTGGGAGCTTGACACTGCACTCCAGCCTAGGTGATGGAGTGAGATGCCAACTCAAAAAAAAAAAGAAAAGAAAAAGAAAATTCTAAGATGCTTGTCCTTCTATGACAGTTATAAACATCAGCTCCACTTTAATAGCCTTAAGAAACTAGACAATTAAAGCAAAAACATTTATTGAAATTGTTATACCCTAAGGTCCTAAATCCGAGAGACCACCAAAGAGCCAGCTCCGATGCAAACACATGAGGGTCTTGATTCAGGCTCGAGTCTGGGCTCATGTCTGTAACTGGCACAGCAGTACAGGAACAAGAGCCCAGACCTAGTAGAGCAAGTAGTTTATATACACAGTTACAAGGGAGGGACTAGGCATGACTGGCTTTTCCTAGGCTTGAGACATTATCCAACTAGAAGAGGGCATGACGTAGAAAACGAAGTCCATGGACCTTGCATAATTAGTTCTCAATTAGGTCCACGATGATGTCAGGGGACAGGAGAGCTTGAGATTGGTTGGTTCATTTTTGATTTGCGTGGCGCAGGCTCAGTTGCCCTTGATTTACTACTAACGGCCAAACGGGCAGAGTGGAAGTAGTTAAGCCTCCTGGAATGTTAGATAAGCTACGGTTTACAGTTAGCTTCGGTCATACGAGCAGGTTTGAAACAACACAGAGCCCACCAGAAGAGTGGCTGGCGCCACAGAGCCCACCATAATTCAAGCAAAGAAATGTCCGAAGGGGCTTATTGCTTAACATTCACACACTGCCAGCAGTGGTTGCAGAAGCAGAAGAAGCCGGTTATTTCATTTAACATGGTTATTATGGGACAAACAAAAACTTAACAAAGTTCTAAGTACAAACATTGCAAATATTTTGTAACTTTACGGTCACAGTTACTACCAGGTGCCTTACATATACCTAGTCTTACGGGGTTTTATAAAATACAGTGAACGTGAGGTAGGAATTCATATAGTAAACGTTTCTTTCATAGCAAGTATAGTTCTTTTGAGTCCTTTGAGTCTCTCAGAAATATGGTTAGAAAATAGGGAAGTTGATAAGGAAACACAGACCCTGTAGATGAAGTGGGCAATGGATTCTCTCATGAACAAGAGATTTTGAGAATCAGTCTAGAGAATTAATTAGATTGGGTTTGAGAAGTATTATTGTAAAGAAATGCCATTTGGAGTATAAAAATAAGACCTTGTAAAATTGTGTGTAGTGGATACTGGTGTAGTGGGTGAGGATAGTGGCTGGGTAGAAAGATATAGTTGATGGGGGTGATGATGTATTTCTCTTTGCCATTACTTATATTTTTCTTTACCTTTACTCTTAGTGGTAATAATAATTTCTGTAGTCTTGAGCAACTCATTTTAACAATCTGATTTTCAATTCTGTCATTTGTAAAATAGACTTAGAAGTACTTATGCTGTAGGCATAATATTTTGTTGCATTAATAAGTGAGTCTGCTCAGGGGAATGGTAGAGATAATGCATTTAAAAGAGCTACTCACTAAACTTAGAGCAGGGGTCCTCAAACTTTTAAAACAGGGGGCCACTTCACTGTCCCTCAGACCATTGGAGGGGCAGACTATAGTTTTAAAAAAAAACTATGAACAAATTCCTTTTTTTAAACTATAGTTCACCCCTCCAACAGACTGAGGGACAGTGAACTGGTCCCCTGTTTTAAAAGTTTGAGGACCTCTGACTTAGAGTAAGTGCATACTGAATAATTAATATTAACTTTTTAAAAAATTCACATTTTTCGTTCTTTTCCTATAGCAGTATAAATCTTAAGTTTTTGGTACTGATGGGACATGGAAATTGATCAAGCTGAGAGATTGTGCTGAGTTAATGGCAACTAGATTTTATCTCAATTGTTTAATTACTTGGCTTTAGCAATAACTACCTGAAATGTTACTTAAAAAATAATTGAAAGATCATGTCCAGTTTCCATGAGAAATAAAGTTGTAATCAATTAGCATCATCTATCTTTCAATTGGCAGTGAAATATCATTGGGTCTTGTTGTCTTTTATCATAGTGATGCCTGGAAATGTCTTACTGAACACAAATTTACAGTAGTACTTAGCTGTATCTACATAGACTTGCTAAAAGTTGCCTTTGCTTCTTTATTTTTAATCAGGTCATATTTATATGTCTGCCAACTTGCAGATGTAAGTAACCATTTCCAAGCCAAATTATCATTTATAAAATGCAGGGCCAGAATACATCTCTAAAGTTACTTACATTTCAACAATATTATTATTCAATGATTTTAATTATAACTTGGTTTAAAAACATAAAAAACCTTTTTATTATACTCAAAACCAATCAAATAATGCATAATTATTGAATACTGTGATTAGGCAGTATTCTACATACCCAGTGTATAGTGATGAATAAACAGACAAGATCTTTCTCTTAAGAAACTTGTATTTTAGTATATGTGTAGGGGTTAATGGAGTGACTGGGGGTGCATAAAGTACTAAACTTAAAAGTGAGGTAACAAATAAACAAGTGTCATGTATTGTTATAATTATTTGACAGCAGGTGGGAGATGTTGACAATAGGAGTATAGAAAAAGCACAAGGAATATAAAGCCAATAATAAAACAAATAGTTATAAGCAGACTTTATTCAATGAATGTTTAAAAAGAAAAATAAAACATTTATGTAGCTGAAAATAGGCGTTCATAGTATATAAATAAAAATTGTCAAAACTTTAAGAAAAAATGGCAAATTAAGAATAGTAGATTTTATCCAATTATTACAATAATTGCTAGACCAAACAGTTTGAATAATGGTGAGAAAATAAATATTTGAAAACATAATTAAGGAGCTGAATTTACTTGATATATATAAAAACATGAACCCACCAATTAGATTCTACTAACTTTTCTACTACACAGGGAATGTGCCCATTAATGCCAACATAATGGGCTACAAAGCAAATCTTAAGACATGCAAAGGATTGTAATCATACAAAGCTGGCTAGTACAAGTTACTCAGAAATTTATCATACAAATAAAGATTAGAAATTCATTTTGATTATTTTATTTTATCTTGAGCTCCTGTTCACTTATTCAAACAAATGTTTTCTCTGTGAAACTAAGTAGAACTGAGGAGGAATCAAAGAAAGCCTTATATATTAAACTCTTAAATAGAATCATTGAATTCAAAGGGTCAATAGAAGAGGCACAGCTTGTGGGCATTTTCCCAGCAAACAAAACCACTGAGGCAGTCCTGCAAATCAAGGAGGATGAAAAATCCATTTTTTTTTTTAGTTGGAGTCTCACTCTATCACTCAGACTGGAGTGCAGTGGCCGCTCCCAGCCACTGCAGCCTGGACCTGCTGGGCTCCAATGATCCTTCTGCCTCAGGCTTCCAAGGAGCTGGAACTACAGGCACGCGTTACCATGCCCGGCTAATTTTTGATTTATTATAGAGATGAGGTCTTGCCAAGTTGCCCAGGTGGGTGTCGAACCGCAGACTCAGGCAATCCACTCACCTCAGCCTCCCAAAGCACTGGGATTACAGGCTGAGCCACCGAGCCCGGTCTGCAAATTCATTTCTTAAAAAAACTTCTTAGCCGGGCTCGGTGGCTCAGCCTATAATCCCGTGCCTTTGGGAGGCTGAGGTAAGTGGATTGCCTGAGCCCGCGGGTTCGAGACCCGCCTGGGCAGCGAGACCTCATCTCTATAATAAATAAAAAAATCAGCCGGGTGTGGTAGCGCATGCCTGTAATTCTGGCTACTTGGAAGGTTGAGGCGGAAGGATCATCGGAGCCCAGCAGGCCGAGGCTGCGGTGGCCGGGAGTGACCACCGCACTCCAGTCTGGGTGACAGAGTGAGACTCCAACTCAAAAAAGAAAAAAACTTCTTGAGGAAAAAAATATAAAATGCATGAATTTCAAAAGATGGACTACTTCCATACTCTTTGCTCTCTGTCTTTGAGTGTCTAAAGATAAAGAGTTTCACGGTATGTTTTCAATGATTCAGCTTTTGCAAACATATACAAATAGGTTCCTCATTAGCAGTCCTGTTTTGGCAATTAATAGCAAGCAGTACGCTTGAATTAGAGGTTCAATTCCCACTTGAATGAAGTTTCTCCTCTTCTTGGTAACAAAGTCATTTTCAGAGATCTGGAAATCACGAGTTTTCTAAGTGGAAGGAGATGCTGTTCTGGTTCACCTAAAAATATCCATTCAGATTGGTGTTTCATAGTAACCTTTCAAGACCCAGTGTATGTTATTGATGACAATGGGGTCAGGGTTGCCTTAGTTAGGTGAGTTTGCATAGGGCTCATAGCTACATCAAGCCAGCATGGGGTTGATCTGGGTCACGTCCCCCACCACATCCCTAGGGATGTGGCCAGTTCACTTGGAGAGTGCTTCCAAGTTCACAGTCTTGATGACCTGACTTGATGACCTGTCTTGGACAGAGAGACACCACCAAGCTTGCTAATGTGGTCCTCGTGGTGCAAAACAGTATCACTCCAGGCGATGCCCAGGAAGTGAAGGATGAGCTTGAGGAAGTGCCGCAGGTGCAACATCAGCTGCTTGTAGTACAGGGGCAGATACTTGTCTCTGCCCACCTCCATGCACTGTGCATACATAACCTCGATGGTTTGTTCTACTTGAGGCAGTCATGGTAGTTGCTGAGGTTGAAGCCAGTGATGGTAACCTTGCATATGATCATGGAGTACACGGAGGCCCGGTCATCATGTACCATCAGCAGGAACTTGGAGTTGGGGAACAGGCACGATAGGTACACAGAGGACTTGAGCGTGAAGAGATCCTTGTTGCAGAGCACACGGGCCAACTAGCCATGCTTGGCAATAACCTGCAGGATGAAGGCTTGTATGGTGGGTCCAGCACCTCGTCCATCACACCCACCTCGTCCAGCCTCAGCTTTTCGCAGCCAGACTTGGACCAGGCCTAGCATGTGGCCAGCACACACAGAATGATGCGCATCTCCTCACTGCAGTGCACCTCGGAGTGGGCGTCCAGCATGGCTTCACCTTAGCAGCACTCCATGCAGTCGGCTCGCATCATCACCAGATCCTTCTACTCGGGCCACATGGCTCACCGGGGGCTCCAAGGGCCCGCCAACACCGCCCGGCACTCCAGCACCTGCCGCCCCAGCTGGACGTTAGCACCAGGGCCAATGTGCAGCCAGCCGCCAGTAGCACCTTCTGCACAAGCAGGCACATGCTGGGTCAGGGGTGGGGCAGGCCTGACCCAAGAGCCATCGTCTGTGACTTCAGCTACAGGTCAGTGGGCAGCCTGCCCACCCAGATCACATCTCCTCTGGGCACTGCCAACTCTGGGCTCCAGCTCTTGTGCCTGCTTGCCAAGTCTGTCTGCTGGCAGAACCTGCTCCGGCGCATGGCCAGGCAGCCCCGTGCACACAACTCCCAGCTCACCAACGACCCTAGCCGAGGCTCATTTTGATAATTTTAAATAACACCTCAGCAAAGAAAAATTGCATGCAATAAAATTAGTACAAATTTACAAATAAATTCAGACAAATCTAATAAAACACCAAAGCTTATCATAGCAGCTTAGGAGGTTCTTAAAGGAAAATCTATAGATCCAAAGGCTCATATTAGAAAAGAAAAAAATGTGCAAATTATTAGCAGTATTTCTTTCAAGAAATTAGAAGCCGGGCTCAGTGGCTCAGCCTGTAATCCCGCGCCTTTGGGAGGCTGAGGTGAGTGGATTGCCTGAGCCCGCGGGATCGAGACCCACCTGGGCAGGCCAGACCTCATCTCTACAATAAATCAAAACATTAGCTGGGCGTGGTAGCTCGCGCCTGTAATTCCGGCTACTTGGAAGGCTGAGGCGGAAGGATCACTGGAGCCCAGCAGGTCGAGGCTGCGGTGGCCAGGAGCTGCCACTGCACTCCAGTCTGGGTGACAGAGTGAGACTCCAACTCAAAAAAAAAAAAAATTAGAAAAGTGAAAAGGAAATCTAGATAAAGTAATAGTAATAAATATGCTAAACAAAGTTAGCAAAGCATGCAATAGCAAATAAAGTAAGAGAATGCTGTGAATATTTTATGTAAATTTAAACACATAGATAAAAATGAATCTTTAAAAAAGTGTTTTCAGCCGGGCTCGGTGGCTCAACCTGTAATCCTGCGCCTTTGGGAGGCTGAGGTGAGTGGATTGCCTGAGCCCACGGGTTCAAGACCCGCCTGGGCAGAGAGACCTCATCTCTACAATAAATCAAAAAATCAGCCGGGCATAGTAGCGCATGCCTGTAATTCTGGCTACTCGGAAGGCTGAGGCGGAAGGATCGCCGGAGCCCAGCAGGTCGAGGCTGCGGTGGCCGGAAGGCCACTGCACTCCAGTCTGGGCGACAGAGTGAGACTCCAACTCAAAAAAAATAAAAAATAAAAAATAAAATAAAAAAATGTTTTAAAAAATGTAAGATGAAATGGCAAATCTGAATAGTAACAACTAAAGTTTTGTTACCTTAAATTCCAAGGTTTTAGATGGAAACTTCAGCAAACATTTAAGAAACAAATGCTCCCTATCTTATACAGCCTATTCTAGTACTAAAAAATTTAGAATACTCCTAGAGTTAGGTAAGTAATGTAATTGTGACAACAAAACCAGAAAAGGGCAGTATGAGGAAGAAGCATTATCAACTAATCTCATAGTAATAAAGCAATGATAACTTTTTGTAATAGATGATAACAAATCAGTGGCAATATACACCATAGTTAAGATTTTTCTTTCTTTTTATATTATAAATATGTAGGGTACAATTCAGGGTTAGGTATACAAACGTTGATTATGCAGTTACCCTTGTTAATGAGGTAAGGATTTTTCAAATAATATGTGTTCTGAAATCAGTAAAGTTTATTAAAAACAAAAAATCATGAAAAAACTGGTTTTATATCACAAATGTTAGTATATTTTAATTTTAAAAAATCTATATTTTCCCACATAAGGAGCTTTACAAGGGAAAGTCATGTAATATTTTAAGTAGTTGATTAAAAACGGCTGATAAAATTTAATCTTTATTATAATTAAATAATGTTTACTAAGCCAGGAATAGAACTTTTCATAATTGATAAATAATATCTGAAGGTAGTATGTATAAACTCTTCAGCCCACTCGGAATTAAATTATACTTCTACCATATAACTTTGGAAAAAATTACGTAACATTGTTGCGCCAAAAATTTTTCATTCAGAAGTATATGATTTTATATATAAATTACTTTGAAATGTGTCTAAATAAATAGCTTAAGAGTACTAATCCATCCTAAAATTGCCAACCATACTGTAAAGTGAAGCCTGTGGTAGCTGTGAGTGTGCTACTGCACTCCAGCCTGGGCAACAGAGTGAGACTTCCACTCAAAAAAACAAAAACTAGGAACTCATAAACATTTTTTTTTTCTTTTTAGCAATGATGATACTGTGAACATTTTTGAGAAATAGTGACTGAAATTCATTGTGCTTTGATATCATGGTGGCCAAAGAGATTGATTTGGCAGGAAACAGAATGCTCAGATATTAGGGGTCTCATAGTGGTTGTTTCTGAATGCAAATCAATTATTTCTTCATTAAGATATATTTTCCAAATTTGTAAATTTTTTTTGTTGGCACAATTTTCTTAAAGCTTGCATTAGCTTTGGGCCCTCACTTAAAAATTGAAAGATCGGATAATAGCAAATAATCACTATACTGTTATTACTAGCTCACCTTCAACTCTATCTTAAATTGAGGCATAAAAAGTTTACTTTATTAAAATCAGGATGTATGGCACACATTGAGGAAAAATGGAAGGGAGAAGGGAAGGACTGGTAGAAAGAATGCATCTTAATGTTTGACTTGGGAATTATATCTCAGATTTGGGATGCCTTTGGCAATTCAACACATTTGACTAATAGTTTGAGTTAATCAATCAGCGACCTGTATTCAGTATTCCTTCCCAGTCTTGCTGTGTTTTACCTGAATGCTTTTCCTAATAGAATCGATTAGTTTGAAGGAAGCTACCAATGTTCACAGTTGAGCCATCATTTTAGTACTCATTCCATTAACAGCTAACTTAGTAGTATTTAAACGTTCCTGCATTTTTACTCTATGTAATATCTTGATGCCTTAGAAAGGTAGAGTACTGGGATTATGCCCATGTTACTGATGGAGAACTAGAAAAACAAATTATATAATTTAAACAGGCAATAGGAACAAATTCAAACCTTGATAATTTGACTCTAGTGAACATTTTCTTAGTCATTATATTCTATAGCCTCTTGATGACCTGGTAAATGATCTTTGTCAGTCCATAGTTTGACTTTGTAAAAGACTCTTTAGCAAACATATTTATGGATGGTTTAGTTTAAGACATGAAATCTATAGGTAGTAATTGATTGTCTGAAGCTTGTGTCATAGCCAACTCTTACTCAGCTACTAAAATTGGTCTGTGATACCAGAGGGCACAAAATGCATGCCCAATAGTCACTAGTGACCTCTTTAGATACTATTCTAAGGACTGTGAATGACTATTTTATAATATAGTATGCTTTTAGGCACAATGTGTGATGAAATCTTATCTCTATTATACTCTAAATTAAAAATTTTTAATTTACAAAAACATTTTTAACGAATTGGGCAATTGCTTCAAAATGTGCACCCTTTAGATTTAAAAAAGTAATGCCCATGATTTTATGAATTAAAAACGAAGACTGTTTAATTTGAATTTGAGTAAAATTGTAATAGGAAATCGAGCTGCATGAGTCAGTGTCCAGAGCCCGAGAGTCAAAGTACAAAGAGAAGTTTATTGAGCTGAGAGCCAGCTGGAGGCCACTTACCCTCGAGACACAAAGTCCCAGGCAAGGGCCCCGCTGCTCAGCGGGGTTGGGTTGAAGTACAATTTGATTTGGGGGGGGTCTTTTACAGCTGCAGTTGGCTAAACCACACATTCTTGTTTGGCCTTGCTTTTGCTTACTTAGCCTTTAAAGAGATGGTTTGTTTTACAAATGAATGTTTTGTAACAGACTATGGAAATTGCCTGAAGCTGTTTACAGAAGCAAGAACTTGAGATTAGAGCATTTTACTTGTGAAGGCTTGTAAAATTGTTTATAATCCTTTTTTTTTTTTGAGTTGGAGTCTCACTCTGTCTCCCAGACTGGAATGCAGTGGCCACTCCCGGCCACCGCAGCCTCGACCTTCTGGGCTCCGGCGATCCTTTCGCCTCAGCCTTCCAAAGTAGCTGAAACTACAGGTGCGCATTACCAAGCCCGGCTAATTTTTGGTTTACTGTAGAGATGAGGTCTCGCTAAGTTGCCCAGGAGAGTCTCGAACCCGCGGGTTCAGGCAATCCACTCACCTCAGCCTCCCAAAGGCGCGGGATTACAGGCCGAGTCACCCAGCCCGACTTGTTTGTAGTTCTTTAACTGCCAGATCAAGGCTTTCCTTTTCTTAAGTTGATTTATTTCTTTAGGATAACCTTTCACAAAATGATTGGGGGCATATATACCCTGTGGCAGCCTTACCTTCAATATCATCACAAATCAGCTAGTAGAATTATTTTTTTGATATGACTGAAGAGTTGATTAAACCTACAACCTTTTTATGATTAAAAAGTGTTATGTATGAAATGCAGTTGGGGATGGATGTCTAATCACTTTATTTTCCTCATATGAATATTTTATTTTGAATTGGCTTATATTCATAATCGATTTTATCACACCATGCTACTTAAAACTAATTACCATAATTCTTAGTCAAAGTAAAAGAGTATTCCATTCATAAATTAACTATATTTTCTTGTGGATTTTTCAAAGCATTTTGTCATTACTAATGACAGATGCCAAGACATACATAAGACACTCCTTACCTGTTCATTTTCATGATGGATTCATCAGATTAAGCTTTCTACTGAATTTCTAACTTTTGGCATTTTGCTAGGTATATCTCTTTTGGTTGATTCAAGTGCAGGGTCTAGCTTCACCCACATGCCTTCTGCTAACATTATGCTGGTAAAGCAAAAAGAGAGTTTATGAAAAACAACGTGTGGTATTATGATCAGACTCTTGAAAAATTATAATGCTAGTGAGAAGCTCAGTAACACTTAAAATTGTCCTCACATTTAATATATTTCCAAGTGCTAATACATTTTATTCCTCCATGAAAGTGTCACATCAGCCGGGCTTGGTGGCTCAGCCTGTAATCCCGCACTATTGGAAAGCTGAGGTGAGTGGATTGCCTGAGTCCGCGGGTTCGAGACCCGCCTCGGCAACTTGGCGAGGCCTCATCTCTACAATAAATCAAAAATTAGCTGGACGTGGTAGTGCGCACCTGTAGTTCCAGCTACTTGGAAGGCTGAGGTGAAAGGATCGCCAAAGCCCAGCAGGTCGAGGCTGTGGTGGCCGGGAGCAGCCACTGCACTCCAGTCTGGGCGACAGAGTGATCCAACTCAAAAAAAAAAAAAAAAGAAAGTGTCACATCACGGTTACACTTTCCCCACACCAATAGCTGGCAAACATTTACTTCTGTGAGTAAACTCAGTAGTTTTTTCTGTAGCCAGCTACTTGGTTTTGTTTTTTGTTGTTGTTGTTTTTTGATTTGGAGTGTCACTCCATTGCCCCAGGCTGGAATGCAGTGTCACACTCATGGTGATCCTTTCGCCTCAGCCTTCCAGGTAGCCAGAACTCCAGGAGCGAGCCACCACACCAGGCTAATTTTTTATTTATTGCAGAGTCGAGGTTTTGCCAAGTTGCCCAAGCTGGTCTCGAACCCGCGGACTCAGGCAATTCACTCGCTTCAGCCTCCCAAAGTGCTGGGTTGACAGGCTGAGCCACCGAGTCCTGACAGATAATTGGTTTTTAAAATTATTTAGCTGTTGCTGAAACAGATTATTTTCCTCATTCTGTTAAATAAGTTAACATATGTAACACATTTTGACCAGTGCCTGGTGTATAGTAAGCAATATCAAATGTAATAGGTTGTATTTGCTTTCTCAAATGGAAGCTTGGCTCTTTGAAGATTTTAAGATGAGGCAATATAGCTAGCTTTCTAGATTTAAAACATTGTACTTACTCTAAAACATTATTTAAAATATACAAGTCAAAGTAATAATGAATTCATTTCAGATTGAAATGGTTGTTTACATACTTTTTCATAGCTTTCTAGATTTAAAATATTGAACATATTCTAAAACATATAACAAAATATACATGCCAAAGTAATAATCATACATTGATTTCAGATTACAGTGATTGGTTACATACATTTTTCAAATGCTGCTATATTACAAATTTGACTCCTTATGCCAGAAATAGGTCACTCATGTTGTATCACTTTATATAAATTTTATAAAACATAATTATGTGCTTTAGTTATAGCCACTTGTGTTATACATACGGTGAGTGTTTGAGTGTTTTGTTTTTTGAACTTATGAAGTAACTCTGAAAACTTTGCATGATTGAAACTTTCTAGAGGTCTACACCTTAAATATTTTATTCAAATTTCCCTTTTTCTAACATTAATCTTTCTTCTCCAGCATAGCTATGAATAGAAGAGCATGTGTGTAAGTACGAGTATTGGAACTCTAAACATTGTAATAGATATAAAGAGATTTGTATTTTTTTAAAAAAGGCCAGGCTCCGTGGCTCATCCTGTCATTCCAGCACTTTGGGAGGCCGAGGCGAGTGGATTGCCTGAGCCTCCGGTTCAAGACCAGCCCTTGAGACCTTGTCTCTATGATCAACTAAAAAATAGCCGAGCATGGTAGCAGGCGCCTGTAGTTCTGGCTACTTGAGAGGCTGAGGTGGAAGGATTGCCGGAGCCCAGCAGGTCAATGCTGGGGTGACTGTAAGCTCGCATACCACTGCAGTCCAACCTGGGCAATGAGTGAGACCAGACTCAAAACAAACAAACCATGTGAGATGTTTGAATATGGATGAATTGAAGAAAATCCTGTTCTGTGCTAGCCAACATGAACTGTGACCCAGGCAAATAGGGGAAGACATATATTTTAACTAACCCCAGATGATATGTCAAAAATATTGCTGCTAAACTTGATATCAGGAGAAACCACTTCTGGTTTTTTCCAGTTGTTTTTGCTAGAAATAATCTATATTTTTCAGATCAAAATTTTAACCCTCAAAATATTTTCAAAAACCCAGTTCCTGTACATTTTGATTAGTACCCACTAATGCTTATTAAGCTTTTAAGATATATGAAAAAATTATTTTCTTCTTTCTTATTTTTAAAATGGTTAATCTTGCAGTAATAAGGTTATTTAGTAAATTTAGGATGCTCTTGTTCATTACTTGTTTTGGCTATGCTTTTAAAGTAAATTACTCCTTTGCCTTTTGAGACCATCATTAGACTAGCTGAGCTTCAATCATAAATGTTATTAATAAAAGCCATTATAGCTAAATTTATCTTTGCCTTTATTCTACCTAAATATGTATCATGATGCATACATTTACCAAATTAACAAAGTACAGTACAGAATTTGTTATGTATAGATATGCTTCTGTAAACCCAGAAGTAGGATTCTGTGATCTAAAAAAAAAAATCAATATGTGGAAAAAAAAAGAGATGAGACACAAGCATACCAAACTCAGTCAGTTTTTTATCTTGTCTATAAAGATATACCACTTGAGATGGAATTGGTTGACCTTGGAGCCACATCCCATGAGTGAAAACTGATTATAAACTATCATTTAATATGTTTCAAATAAATTAAGGGACCTCTCCCAAAGTCCCCAGTTAACAAGCAACATATAAAGTAATCAATAAGATATAAACTTATTCCTTTTAATCAGTTCATTTTCTAAAAGAGACAGCTGTTTAAAAATTCTTCAGTGCCTTCCCTTTTTTGGGTGAGTGGAGGGCAAAGGCAACTCTGTTATGAAAAATGCATCTTTTAAATTATGTATCCAAGCCGGGCTCGGTGGCTCAGCCTGTAATTCCGCACCTTTGGGAGGCTGAGGTGAGTGGATTGCCTGAGTTCGTGGGTTTGAGACCCACCTGGGCAACTTGATGAGACCTCATCTCTACAATAAATCAAAAAATTAACTGGGTGTGGTAGTGCACGCCTGTAGTTCCAGCTACTTGGATGGCTGAGGCGGAAGGATCGTTGGAGCCCAGCAGGTCAAGGCTGCAGTGGCCGGGAGTGGCCACTTCACTCCAGTCTGGGCGACAGAGTGAGACTCCAACTCTAAAAAATAATTAAATAAATAAAATAAAATATAAAAGTGTTACATTTTTCCTAAGAAATAAAAAAAATTGACATGTGTTACATAGAATGCATAATTTTATTGTGCTAACTGAATTGTTAAGATTTGGAAATGTATTTCATGTTTTAGCAAAATATTTGGCATTCTAACATGGTGAACATTAAATTCGTAGTGAAATTCAGAGTGCAGTACTTAGTTTCTTACAGATTATTTATAGAAATACATGTGGTGGATGCTAGCAAAGAGCCCACCTACAGTCATGTAATGTAAATGAACCATTTTCACTGCTTAAAATTCCAGTGGGAAAAAATCTATTAACTGAAAAAAATCTAAAGCATAGGAATTTAAAGAGTTAACTTCCTTTCTAAAGCCACTTGAAGTCACTCTTAACTAGCTCAGAATCAGAATTCACATTTTCTAGACTGTCTTGGTCCAAGTTTTTGTAACCACAGAGTTGCAGAATACTTCCTAGCAGTGATTCTAGCAAGCACTGTCAGTGATCAGCATGTTTAATTTATGCTATGAATAGGAACTGTGGTCGTTTTAATAAAATGGCCTCCACAAATTCTTTAAAACATTTTTCATCTCTAAGTGTGTTCTATCTTCCCTCCCACAGAAATCTCAGTGGACTGGTGATGTCTCTGAAGATAGTAAAAACATGTGCCTTGCACCTGGCTATCTTGGAATGCTTATTCTTGGAATGGTTTCTCTTGGGTTCATGCTATTGGGACACAGTTGTTTGTAATGCTGTGGGAAGCCCAAGACACAAAGAGAGAATACGTACTGGTGCTCCATTTTATATTTTGAGTGATTCCAGCCTAGATGCCAGACAAGTGAAATGAAGACAACTCTAGATGATTCCAGCTGCTGAAGCTTCCCTCTCTGTGCCTTGTCTCTGTCTGTGGCCTGATACTCAGAACCATTAGCATCACATGATGTTTGCTATTTTATGCCACAAAGTTTAGAGTAACTATTGTGCATCAATAGGTAACCAGAAGATAATTACTGAGATAGTTTTATATGCTAAATTAGTGTATTTAGAATTTTACATATAATTCATTTAATCTTTTACATATAATTCATTTAATCTTTACCACAACCAGGTTTTTGTATGTTTTTCTTTTTTTCTTTTTTTGAGCTGGAGTCTCACTCTGTTGCCCAGGCTAGAGCGCAGTGACACACTCATGGTCATTGTGGGCTCGACCTGCTGGGCTCAGCCTTCCAAGTAACTGGAACCACAGGCACATTCCACCATGCCCGGCTAATTTTTTATTTATTTTAGAGATGAGTTCTCACCAAATTATCCAGGCCATTCTAAAGCCTCTGGGCTCAGGCAATCCTCTCACCTTTACCTTGCAAAGTGCTGGGATTACAGGTGAGCCACCGTACCCGGTCTATATTTTTCATTTTTTTACACATGAAAAACTAGAGTTCAGTAACTTTCCTGAGAACACTCTATTTTAAGTGGCAGGGCTAAAGTTAAAAACCAAGCTTCCCCATATCTTCAAGCTATTTAAAAAAATTATTGAATTTTTTTCTGTCATGTTTACAAAAGTTAAAAAAAGAAGCTATCCTTCTAAGAGATTATTTTAATGTTTCTCAAACACAAAAACATGATTCAAATGAGCATTCCATCATTTCAGAGAAAAAAAATACTCCCCATGATATTCTGAAAGAAGGACCTGTTGATGAGTTAATATTTCTATTGGCCTAATATCTGACTCTTAGCAGTTGTTTAAATATGCTTGTTGAAAAGAAGACAATGAGTGAACAGGTTAACCAGCTTATGTTAACCTTAGAGTTGCTTGAGGAATGTTCTAGCAGATTGCAATGTGTTCTGGCACACTGATGCTTTCACATAACAATGCAATAATCTTTCATAATCATATTTGCTTTTTTCTGCTCTGTTTATGTTAAGATGAGCATAGCAGATATTTATTTCTTTCATTACTTGAAACAAGTAAAATCATTTATTTAGGTAGACATGTAATTAATGCGGTTTAATAATGCCTTAAACTAGAAATCATAGAATAGAGAAGCAGAGTGAATCAACATTATTGAAACATTTTCTTTTTTTCTTTTTTTTGAGTTGGAGTCTCACTGTCGCCCAGACTGGAGTGCAGTGGCCGCTCCCGGCCACCGCAGCCTCGACCTGCTGGGCTCCGGTGATCCTTCTGCCTCAGCCTTCCAATTAGCTGGAACTACAGGTGTGCGCAACCACGCCCGGCTAATTTTTGATTTTATTGTAGAGATGAGGTCTCACCAAGTTGCCCAGGTGGGTCTCGAACCCATGGGCTCAGGCAATCCACTCACCTCAGCCTTCCAAAGTGCTGGGATTACAGGCTGAGCCATCGAGCCCGGCTTTGAACCATTTTCAAACAATGAACTTGAAATTACTGCACAAGAATAGATGTCTTCCAAATCTCACGGAATTGCTATAAGATAAAAAAAGAAAGGCATAGGAAACATTTTAATGTTTCGAAAGTTACAGTGCTGTATGCAACAATTTATCTTAATATTATTATGATCATTAAAATATTGCCACCTTTAAATAAATGATATCAACTTGTTAATTTAACACTTTTTTGTTGATGTTTCTAGATAGCATAAATCAGATAAAGACAAAATAAGCCAATGCAACCAGTTCAATAAATTTTATATTATCATTGCTTGATTATTAGATTAGTGATGCTTTTAAGTGAAATGTCTCTCCAGAAAGTCATAGAGGCTAGTAAGGTTACGCATTTAACTGACAGAAACCTGACCATTCTTCTCAGATTCATCATAACCCAATCTCATATTGACTTTATTTCAAAATGGATTATCTTGGCATTATAAAATTTCATAAGGGGAAATTTTTCTATAAAGATATGTACAATACAATTATTTTAAAACATTTGGCTTATAGAATAAAGGTCTTAAAAGATGAAATTCTGTTACAGGAATGTGCAATTAACAGATGCCTTCTGATGACCTTTTGCTAAATACAAGTACTACTTGCAAATATAATCCACCAGACAAATGAACTGAGTAGCTATGGCTATTTATAAAAAGTGTTTCAGGTTTTTTTCTTTGAAAAATGTCAACAAAATTGTGATTGTTTCATGGTAAGACCTTGTGGCAATGCATCTTCATATATTTCCCAAATATTCACGACCCTAATATATGGTCAGTAATGAATAGATAATGACGAATAAAACAGACCCAATCCCTGTCATCATGTAGGTTACAGTCTAGTTGAGAACCCAGATACTAAATAATCACTTAAACTAAGTTGTCAGCCGGGCTCGGTGTCTCAGCCTGCAATCCCAGCACTTTGGGAGGCTGAGGTGAGTGGATTGCCTGACCCTGCGGGTTCGAGACCCACCTGGGAAACTTAGTGAGACCTCATCTCTACAATAAAATAAAAAATTAGCTGGGCATCGTAGCGTGCACCTTTAGTTCCAACTACTTGGAAGGCTGAGGCGGAAGGATCGCCGGAGCCCAGCAGGTCAAGGCTGCGTTGGCTGGGAGTGGCCACTGCACTCCAGTCTGGGTGACAGAGTGAGACTCCAACTCAAAAAAAAAAAAAACCACAACAAAAAAACTAAGTTGTCAAGAAAGCTTAGAAGCAAAGTACACACTGTTGTGAGAGTGTTGTTTAAAAACATTTTACTCATTAAGTGAGGTGAGTTGATGTTTATCAAGAACTACTGTACTGACTTAAAATACTGCTCCATCTGGCAGGGTCCAGACTGATTCCCCCCAACAGCAGGCTTGAAATGCTTGGAGCATTTGAGCCAAACAGAGGCTGAAAACCAGCTTTTCTGCTATTCCAAATCCTTCCTCTCCTACTCTCCTCTCCTTTCTGAGGAGCAGTCTTTTCTCAAGATGATTTAAATAAGGAAGTATGATCTGCTTTTAAGAGGAATTTTACTCTACCACAGTACTGCCATATCCCAGCCATCAGAGCTCAAACCCATGAAATCATGCTTATCTGATGAAATCACATGTAGGATACCAGCAGTCCAGGCCTGGGGGAACTTTGCCATGCTGGATCTGTTTTGACAGTCTCTCTGTCTACCTGAAAATGAAGAGCATTGCTCTATGTCTTGTCTGTAACTGTTGGTTTCCTATCTTCAACCGGTGACTTTGAAAGTGCCTGAAAACAAGGAGTAATCACACCTACTCATAGTTCCTTGTATCTACTACCATACAGAGAACACAAACTCATCCTCCAAAGAAGCTATGATGTTTATAGAATCACAGCACTGCTAAAATAATTGCATCATATTTGAATCACTTTTAACAACTAGATTTTTAGACTTTGGCAGACAGAAGTACATGTTACATTTTCATTTCGTGGCGTCTGGTTTCTTGTAGTGCAAATCAAGAAGTGATCTATCATATTTTCCTGAACTAATGACAAAGTAAATTTAATACTTTAGAATTTGCATAAATCTTGGAGATTTTTTCATTTGTCATATATGCAGAGACTGAATCTCGAAGAAATTAATTTGTCACAGAAATTAAATAGGGTGAGAATTTAAGTTTCCTGTTTTTGTGTGGGCTCTTTATTCTAAAGCACAGTGGATTAGAGTTACATTTTTCAGCCTCTAAGTTTTATCTTACTGAAAAAAATAAAAACAATTACAAATGCGTGCATGCATTTATTTACACAAAAAAATTTATGTACATAGCATTATTAATTTGTATTGGACATTACTTTAGGTGACTCTACTAAAAGCTAGAAATAGTTTAGACAGATAGGTCCTACCTGTGAGAATTTCTAGAGTCAAAAAGACCCCTTCTAAAATGACTCAATAATCACTAAAATGACTCTTCCCCCAAAAACAATGCTAAGGAAAGGCTCCAGTATATATCTTAATCTAGGTTATTACTGAATGTAAGTCATGTGATGGCATCTAATGAAAAATTTTCATTTAAAAAAATCAGTGTTAACAACTGGAACCAGAGAGCTGTAATGGGTTCGGCTATGTTTTTCTGGCCTAGATTGTGTTCCTATAATATGCAGAGAAGAGGAATTGATTACCTGTGAGATACAGTGTTCTCCTCGTCTCATTTGAGTGTTTGATCTTCAGTTTTTTATTTATTTTTATTTTTATTTTTATTTTTTGAGTTGGAGTCTCACTCTGTCGCCCAGGCTGGAGTGCAGTGGCCGCTCCCGGCCACCGCAGCCCCGACCTGCTGGGGATCCGGTGATCCTTCGCCTCAGCCTTCCAAGTAGCCGGAATTACAGGCGCGCGCTACCACGTCCAGCTGATTTTTTGATTTATTGTAGAGATGAGGTCTCGCCAAGTTGCCCAGGCGGGTCTCGAACCCGCGGGCTCAGGCAATCCACTCACCTCAGCCTCCCAAAGGCGTGGGATTACAGGCTGAGCCACCGAGCCCGGCTAATCTTCAGTTTTAAAAAGGTGGTCAGAGTGGTTGCTTTATAATGGAGAAGTTGAACAAAAAAATCCCATCAGCCTGGAGGCTTATTGGCACAGCCCAAGTCTCTTCAGTAAAGTGAGGTACCTGCAAGGAAAGTTTTTGTCCCAAGGAGGAACTTCTTTAAATAAGCTGCTATAAAAATTTATACAAGCCGGGCTCGATGGCTCTGGCTGTAATCCCGCACCTTTGGGAGGCTGAGATGAGTGGATTGCCTGAGCCAGCGGGTTCAAGACGCCCCTGGGCAACTTGGTGAGACCGCATCTCTACAATAAAATCAAAAATTAGCTGGGCGTTGTAGCGCGCGCCTGTAATTCCAGCTACTTGGAAGGCTGAGGCAGAAGGATCGCTGGAGCCCAGCAGGTAGAGGCTGTGGTGGCCGGGAGCGGCCACTGCACTCCAGTCTGGGTGACAGAGTGAGACTCCAACTCAAAAAAAAAATTATACAAAAAGCTGACTAGAGCCACAATCTAACAAAATTACAGTGGAGGGCAAGTCTAAAGTCATTACTTGCCAGGATGTAGAAGTAGACTTTATTTCAGAGCAAACTTTATACATATCTACTATACTTAGGCTAGATGGTCAAGTCTGCTGGGTGGGGAAGATCCATGTGAGAAATGGAGCCACTGGGAAAGGGCAGGAGGGTTTTTGAAGGTGACTACAGTTATAACAGATAATCTGTAATTTAAATATCTCTTATGTCTGGAAAATTCAACTTGCCTTTATCACAGGTATTCTGTCGCCACTTAATTCAGGATTGTCCTTCTTAGTTGGCACCTCTAGATCTCACACCAGGTATATTACTGTGGGCTCCATCTGGCAGAGTGCTCCAAGATGTTATCTCATGGTGCTGATTGCTCCAAACCCTTGCCTAACTAAACCAGTTTATTCCTAAGTACAAGTAAAAATACACAAAGAAAGTAGGTATTTAGAATTTAGCTTTTATTCTCATATGCTGAAAAGAGTGTTCCCCCCAAATTAGAGAAGTCCATAGCATGTCTTTATGTAAATGTGACATTATTTTCTGGTTTATCTAGCATGCTTCTTTCAAGTTATTTGTTTATTTCTTTAATAAAAATTTTAAAAATAAATGGGTTGACTTTATCTTCCATTAGTATAATTGTTGATTAATACTAAAGTTACATAGAAAGTTACAATTTTTATATTTATAGAATTACAGGGACAACATCTAGATAATACACCATAGTAACCTGGCATTTATGAAATATTAGTTTTCTATAAACATCAACTCAGAGAGGAAGATCTATATATTTTTTTCATTATAATAACAACTTGAAAGCCATCTGTTCTTTAAAATTTTACTAAAATATATAGTGGAACTGGAGGTTTTGTGTGTGTGTGTGTGTTGGAGTCTCACTCTGCCATCCAGACTGGAGTGCAGTGGTCGCTCCCGGCCACTTCAGCCTCAACCTTCTGGGCTCCGGCGATCCTTCTGCCTCAGCCTTCCGTGTAGCCGGAATTACAGGCACGAGCTACCACGCCCGGCTGATTTTTAAAATTTATTTATTGTAGAGATGAGGTCTCGCTAAGTTACCCAGGGGAGTCTCGAACCCGTGGGCTCTGGCAATCCACTCATCTCAGCCTCCCAAAGCGAGGGGTTACAGGCTGAGCCACCGAGCTCGGCGGAACTGGAGTTTTAAATACTAATACTTCCTAAAGTGTTTTTCAATTTTATTTTTGGGTTGAAGTGTCACTCTGTCACCCAGACTGGAGTGCAGTGGCTGCTCCTGGCCACCGCAGCCTCGACCTGCTGGGCTCCGGCGATCCTTCCGCCTCAGCCTTCCAAGTAGCTGGAACTACAGGCGCGCATTATCACGTCTGGCTGATTTTTTGATTTATTGTAGAGATGGGGTCTCGCCTGCCCAGGCGGGTCTCGAACCCGCGGGCTCAGGCAATCCACTCACCTCAGCCACCCAAGGCGCGGGATTACAGGCTGAGCCACCGAGCCCGGCTGTGTTTTTAAATTTTTAAAAATACTGCCTTTGATTTAAATAGACGAGTAGAAATTATGTCTTTTAAAATGACTGTTGTCGCCGGGCTCGGTGGCTCAGCCTGTAATCCCGCGCCTTTGGGAGGCTGAGGTGAGTGTATTGCCTGAGCCCGCGGGTTCAAGACCTGCCTGGGCAGCGAGACCTCATCTCTACAATAAAATAAAAAAATCAGCCAGGCATGGTAGCGCATGCCTGTAATTCCGGCTACTTGGAAGGCTGAGGCGGAAGGATCGCCGGAGCCCAGCAGGTCGAGGCTGCGGTGGCCGGGAGCGGCCACTGCACTCCAGTCTGGGCGACAGAGGGAGACTCCAACTCAAAAAAAAAAAACCAAAAACAAACAAACAAACAAAAAATGACTGTTGTCTTTTGTGTAGGTTAGAAGAGGTTAAGGAAAAATTGCATAAAATAAATTTGCAAAAGTAATTTATTGAAGGATGATGTATATACTTCGAGTGAATTTTGATATTTTCTTACCAGGTAAAAATAGTTACACAGCAATTAGAAGGAAGTAGAGATCTAACAACTAGTGGTTAAAGGAGTGTTCACACACACACGTACACTACTATGTTTGGTTTTTGGCAGCAATTTCCTATCTTGCTTTCTGCTTTCTAAACAAATAATTTGACTACACTATTGCTTTTTTGTAATATTTATCTTTTATTTGCAGTGAGTTCTACAAAATCCTATGGTATAATCACCCACTTAGTGGTTTTCCAATACAATTTAAACTCCAGATTCCCTTACCACCCTTTCCTTTTTCTCCCCAGAATATATTCTAAAACTATTTCTGTGGAGCATGAATTCTGTGGAGCCCGGCCCTTTTCATATTTTAAAAGCTCATACCTCTAGCCGGGCTCAGTGGCTCAGCCTGTCATCCCGCGCCTTTGGGAGGCTGAGGTGAGTGGATTGCCTGAGTCCGCAGGTTTGAGATCCGCCTGGGCAGCGAGACCTCATCTCTACAATAAATAAAAAAATTAGCCAGGCGTGGTAGTATGTACCTGTAGTTCCAGCTACTTGGAAGGCTGAGGTGGAAGGATCGCCAGAGCCCAGCAGGCGAGGCTGCAGTGGCCGGGAGCGGCCACTGCACTCCAGGCTGGGTGACCGAGTGAGACTCCAGCTCA
This sequence comes from Cephalopachus bancanus, assembly GCA_027257055.1. Taxonomy (NCBI): domain Eukaryota; kingdom Metazoa; phylum Chordata; class Mammalia; order Primates; family Tarsiidae; genus Cephalopachus; species Cephalopachus bancanus. Next base: position 2,726 of record JAPVLO010006937.1, on the reverse strand, counting down.
AAAAAAAAAAAAAATAAAAAATAAAAACAATAAAAACTCATACCTCCAATCTTCTTTTGAGGGGCTAGCAAATGAAGGTATGTGTATTTCTCTGAATATCACACTCCAAATATCGCTTATTATTGGGCAGATCTTTCACAACAGGAAATTTTCAGAACTCAAAGTCATACGTTTAGACATAGCACAACAAAGTAGAAATGTGCCAAATTACCCAGAAACTATTTGGATAGCTGGCAAACAAAGCTGCCTGCTGGTTTGTGGACAGGACAGGTAATTTGACACCCAACACTCCTCCATTTGCTTCAATAAATTGTAGGGTACTTAGGTACTTAGACCCCTACTATCTGTTATCCACCTGTCTACATTTCTCTGCTCTGTCAGTGTCTGACAGTAGGAAGAGTCCATCTTGTCTGTCTTCTTCTTGCAGCTGATGAGGAAGATATCAAAGAAATAGGCTGACTTGGGAGAGGGAGGGTTTTAAAATGAGAATGTAAAATAAGACACCTAGTCAGCTAGGAGAAAAAGTTAATTAAGCCCAAAATAAAAGCAGAAAGGCATATTAAAAAGGAACACCAAATCAAGTACTCTATCCTCTCACCAGAAGACCCAACAGGGTGATCAAGCCTTGGATTTTCTAAGCAGCATATTTATAGACAAAATATTTGCAAAATGTCATTGAGAGCTTTTAAGCCCAAAGGCAGTCACAGTGTTCACCACACTGCTTCAGCTAGAGCCTTCCATTTCAAAGGGGCTGAATTCTTCCAAGTGTGTATAAGTTTGAACAGAAAGAATTAGGTCCAATTGTTGTTCAGAAAAACAGCTTCCAAAAATGTAACTTGCATTTGCTTCTTTTATCCAGATGAATAAACTACACAGTCAAATTTAAATGTTTCTTCTACCCGACTCAACATACTTTTCACCATCTCTTTCTAAAAAAAAGACTCCGGCGATCCTTCTGCCTCAGCCTTCCAAGTAGCTGGAACTACAGGCACACGCTACCATGCCTGGCTAATTTTTTAAAATTTATTGTACAGGTGAGGTCTCGCCAAGTTGCCCAGGTAGGTCTCGAACCCACGGACTCAGGCAGTTCACTCACTTCAGCCTCCCAAGGCACGGGATTACAGGCTGAGCCACCGATCTCGGCTGAGGGGGGCATTTCTTACCCTTCACAGCCATCAGATAATATGGCAGGGGTTACTGGAAGAAATCAGGCCCTGGCTCAGCATTCCAACTCTGCTGCATGGTGAAAAGGCACAAACCTTCACAGAGGTGGAAACAAGAGCGAAGAGAGCCCCATGGCTTGCACATGGTGATTAATGTCCAGCAAGCCTGCCTACGAGCAAAGGTAGCCAACTAATTAGAAACAAGCAGATTATATCCCCCCCCTTTTAGAGGAGTAAGAAAAGGAATGGGCAAAGAGATGGACAGAGTTATCAAGACATAGCTTCTTCTTCAATTTGTCATCAGGAAAAATAGTTGAATATGAATAAAATTAAGGAATTCAGTAAAGTTAAGCTACTGCTAAGTGAGAAATACCAGCCTATTAGGTGAAATATTTTTCATTAATTTGGAGGAATTTTTATAAATTAAATTTATATAACGCAAAATATGAGACTGTTCATAGTACAATAGTCAATCAAAACAATACACCAAGGTGAATAGCCCAGATTTGCTGGTCTTTTCATGAAAACAATGTTCCATTTCAGGTATGGCTCTACAAGGCATATGTAAAGAAGATGCAAGCTAAGTTGAAGATTTTAAAAACTGCTAAAGTAACATCTGTCAGACTCCGTTAAAAAATGTTTCTTCAAGCCACGGTTAATGTAATGTTGGTAGTTCTGTACAAATAAAAAACAATATGTAACAATAGAGTTTTCAAATTCCTTAAAAAGTATACTTGGAAGAAGGAACCTAAGCCAGTGGGACTGAATATGAACAAACATAGAGTGATCCAGACGTCATTGCTAGTTTATGAGTTATGGGCCTGGTCCACCTTATCTTGCTGGGTTCTTTGTTGAAATGCTGTCTCTCCCCTCTGCAGTGTCTTGTCCCAGCCTGCTCAAATCATGCTCTGCTTGTCATGTTGTCAGGTGCTTTCTGTGTCAGTGCCACCTCCTGGTGGGTCATCCAGTATCCAATGTGAGTGGTTTCAGTGGCTGATAGTGGCAAGGGAAGGAAGAAGAATGTGGACTCGTTACTAGAAAAGCAGGATAAAGTGGTCATTACTCTGGGTGGAGAGTCTCTGAGCATCATCTCCACATCTGGGAGCGTCTATGTGCTGCCCCTCTGCCTTGAACACCTTTCCAGAGTTAATTGAGGAACAGTAGAAATGGGTCTTCTGAGCACATTTCCCTTTGCTGCCTTTGGTATAATAATAATCAAGAGCATAGATTGCAACTTGCAAAACTAATTTAACATTTCTCTGTAAGAGTGAATTAAATATAACATTTAATACAATGTGATGACTTTTAAAACTAGGTCTCACTCTCCTCAAGTCAGTGATTCTCTATTATTCCAATAATGTAGACAAATGAACATCTAAAATCTGATCCCATCTCCTCCCTCAACTCCTGTGAGTTCACAGAAGGGAAGTAGGAGCAGGGGGAACAGTGATATTGATTTCACACCTGAACAGGCCAGCTTAATGCTAGGAGGTTTGTATTCATTATTATGCTTATGCATGATAGTAACACTCTGAGGCACTTGTCTTATCCTTATTTAAAAAG
>JAPVLO010006936.1:0-26037 GCA_027257055.1 Cephalopachus bancanus | reverse complement strand
AGTCACATTGAGGTTCCGATCTCCTTGCTGATTTTTGTCCTGATGATCTGTCTAGGTTGTGAGGGGGGTTTTAAAATCCCCAGTTATGATAGTGTTAGAGTCGATATCTTTCTTTAGTTTTCCAAAAAGTTGCTTTATGAAAGTTGACGCACCTAGTTGGGTGCATTTTTGTTTAGGATAATATTTTTTGTTGATGGATTGAGTCTTTTATCATTATGTTGTGGCCTTCTGTATTTTTTTTGATTTTTAATAGCTTGAAGGATATTTTGTCTGAAATTAAGATGGCTACTCCTCCTTTCTTTTGTATTCCGTTTGCGTGGAAGTTTGTTTCCCATCCTTTACTTTGAGTCTGTGGGTGTCCTTTCTAGTGAGGTGAGTCTCTTGTAGGCAATGATTGTTGCCTGATGATATTTTATCCATTTTGCCAATCTATGTCTTTTCAGTGGTGCATTTAGTCCGTTCACTTTTCAGGCTAATAATTGAAATGCAAGAGTTGATCCCTGTCATAAGGTTTTTACAGAGTTGTTCCGTTTTTTTGTTGTCTTTTTTTGGGGTTTTGGAGTTGGTTCATGTGTGTTTTAATCTTTTGCCTGTACTCTTGTGAAGAATGCTGGTGTTCTTTTTTCTTTTTCTTCTGTGTTCAGTACTTTCTTAAGTGTTTCTTGTAGAAGTGGTCTGGTGGGCGTAGGTTCTTAGGGATTGGATGTCGGGAAAAGATTTCAATTCTCCCTCACTAATGAAGCTTAGTTTGACTGGGTAGGTTATTCTTGGCTAAAATTTGTTTCTCTTTTAGAATTTTGAAGATAGGGCTCCAGGCTCTCCTGGCCTGAAGTGTTTCTGTGGATAAATCTGCTGCTATTCTAATTGGTTTTCCCTGGTATGTGGTCTGGCCTTTTCTCTTTCTGCCTTTAGGATTTTTCCTTTCATAGCTACTTTGTTTGGCAAATTATTATGTGTCTGAGAGTTGGTCTTCTAGTTTTTTGTTTTCAGGGTTCTCTGAATCTCTTGTGTTTGAATTTTTTCATCCTTAATGAAATGAGGGGAAATTTTCTTGAATGATTTCATGAAATGTTTGTTCCAGGGTGGTTTCTGTTTCTCTTTCTGCCTCAGGAAGCCCCAAATTTTTCTTAGGTTTGGGCTCTTGAAGTGATCATTCATCTCTTGCAGGTTTTGTTCTGTCTTTTTGAGCTTCTTTTCTATGCTTTTGACATTTTTGGGGTTTGTTCTGTGTTTTGGTCTTCGAGCTCTGAGATTCTTTCTTCTGCTTGGCTGATTCTGCTTTCCATGCTTACTAGTCTGTTTTTTATTTCCATCACAGTATTTTTACTGCTGTCATTTCTGACAACAGCTCCTTCCTATTTTCCTCTTGTCTCTCCTCAATTTTTTAAATTCTCTCCATTAATGTCTTGATGTCTGGGGTTTGTTGCATGTAACCAGTCATTCTGGGGACTCTTCATTGTCTGTGTTCCAGAATCTGTTTTCTCATTATCTGATCTATAGGGTCTTTGTAAGACCTATATTCTTCTTTTGGTTTTTCTTCATTTGTGCAGTTTTCCCCCTCCCTACTTTTTCCTTCCCTCCACGTCACCGTCTTTTTAATTCTGTTATTCGGGGGTAAAGGGTTTGGGTTTTACTTCTGTTTGTTCAATTTCCTATTCTTTATGTATGTCCTCTTACTTTGTTCAATTCTGTAGTTGCACTGTAGGTGGGAGGTGGTCCTTTTTGCAGTTTTGAGATTTACTTAAGGGGAGAGCTGTGATTCAAAATCTGTCTGCAGGTTCTGGTATTCGCTGACAGGCGTGGGGATAATGTGGAACCCACTTCCCACTGCTCTGGAATCTGTCCGTGCAGTGGGGCTGTAGGTTTACTCCCTGAAATAAAATGTGGTTAGCAGAGGGGAGAGAATGGAGCAGATAGTGGGGAAAGAGGGGAGTGGAGAGATAGAGGAGTAAGGGGGGAAACAAACGAGGGGCCAACAAATAAGAGAGAGGAGTATACTGAAATAGATAAAAACAATAGACCACACTACAGTTGAACCAACTCTTCTACAAACAAAAATAAAAAAATATAGTGATGCTAACATACCGCTATCCAACCACCTTATTAGTGTGCTGTTCCTCTATACAAAGACATGGTTTTCAGACAGAAGAAAAGAGAAGAAAAGGAAAAGGGAAAAAAGAAAAAAGGAAACAATACAGTAGGAATAGAATTAAGTCATTGAACTAATAGAATCAATGAAGCACACTGTGAGACATTTCGTTTAAGTCCAATGTCCTTTCCCGTCTGATTTCTAGTTTTCTTTTAAGCTGGTAAATTAATTTGCAGTTAGGGTCAGTTCCCCTGATCTGCTGTGAAGGACAGTTCAGATTAACTTGGTTCAGAAGTTTGGTCTATGTCTTTATCAAACTTGTTTCTCCCATTTCGATGTTGTTACCTTGAATCGTCGGCAGGTGGTGCTATCTCATCTGCTCGCCCCAGGGGGTGGGGCCGGACAGGAACAAGATGGCTGCCTGCCTCCGAGCAGGGAAAACAAGCCCCACCCGTGGCCAGTCTCGGAGCAAGAGGGGGAGGAAGGTTTCCCCAAAGGGGGGGGGATTTTTGGGCCTTTAAAAACCCCCATCCCAGAGGAGGGGGGAGGGGGGGGCCTCCTGGGCCCAGGAAGGCAAGGGGAAAATTATCTTTCACCAAATCAAGGGACCTGTTAAGAGAGGCTGAAGGGGGGTACCCCCCCTTAAGTCAAACCCCCAACCCCCTTGGGCCCCCATCCCATTTTCATAGGCATTGGAAAATGTGACTTCTAAAAAATTTTTAAAAAAAGTCTCTTTTCCCCACAAAAGTCACTTTTCTTTCCCTCCCCTGGGGGGTGGAGTTTTTTTTTCAAACTACATTTGTTTCAAAATAAAATTTTTTTCCCACAAAAAATTTTCCTTATTTACAAAAATTTTTTTTCAAAAGGGAAAGTTTTTAAAAACATTGGAAAAAAAGCTTTTTAAAAAAGAAAAAGACAAATTATTTTTCCCTATGTGTTTTTTCTGGTTTTGTTTACCATTTACATTCAAATTAATTAAATTTTTATGTTTTATGGCACAAGTTACAATTTTTTAAAAGAAAAAATCCTCATTTTTTTAAAAATTTGAATATATTTTACACTAAATTTTTTTATTTTCAATTTTGGGAAAAATTCCCCAAAAAAATGATTGTCCAAACGTTTTAAAGGGAAATTTTGAAACCTTTTTTACCCATTTTTTTAATTTTTTTAAAAATTTTTTTTTAAATTTTTTTATTTTTTTAAGGGGATTATCCCCCTCAGTAGGGGGCCCCCCCCAACCCCCCTCTGTCCGGGCCTTGCCTGAAACCAAAATTGGGCAAACCCCCCCAAATTTTTTGAGAAGATCCCCTGGGGCCCCCCCAGGGAAGGCTTACCTCCCCCCCGGGGGTTTCCGGGCCCCAAAGCCTTCTTCTCTTTTTTTTTTCCTATTTGGAGTTTAATAGGTAAAAAAAACAACTGATTTGCAGTGGGTTTTCGGTTTAACCTTTTTTTTAACCTTTTTAAATTTGGAAAATTTTGATTTTAAAATTAAGCCTTAAAAAAAGAGTTTCCAAAAGGCCGGGATTTGAATTATTGGGGAAAATAAAGGTCGGGGAAAAGTTGCCTTTCCTTTTCTCCCCCCCCCCCCCTTTCCCTCCCTCCCCTTTTTTCCTTTTTAAAATCAAAGGAAAAGGGGCCTGGGCCAAAAAAACAAAGGGTTTTTTGTTTTTTTGTTTTTTTTTTTTTTGAGTTGGAGTCTCACTCTGTCCCAGACGGAGTGCAGTGGCGCTCCGGCACCACAGCCTCAACTGCTGGGCTCCGCAATCCTTCCCCTCAGTCTTCCAGGTAGCTGGAACTACGGGGCGGTCCCACGCCGCTATTTTTTGATTTATTGTAGAGATGAGGTCTTCCCCATTGCTCTTTTCTAATGTTATATTTGTGGGATCTACAAACTCCAATTTTGTTTTACTTGGAGATTTTTATCAGGTACACCCTTTCCCCTAACAGCTCCTGTTTCCCCTTTCTGGTCATGGCCTTCCTCGGAATTGCTCCATGACACCTTGGTGACTGACTTTCAGTCTGGTATGGCTCCGGTCCCTCCTACCGGGGCACTGCTCTCAAAAACAGCCTTCACTGGATCAGGCTTAGCCCCTAGATCCACACCCTCTTCTGTGTACTGGTGTCAAAGAGCTCAATGGAGCTCATCTGGCACAAGAACAAAGGATACAACAATTCAAGCCCAAAGGGTTCTCTATTATTATCCTATGTTATTCTGCAATAGGACTTCAGTCGATGTTTAAAATCCTATGTAGGTTAATTAATCAGGACAGAGGTTTGAATCACTTGACAATGGGACTTCGACCCACTGTGGTTGAAGAAATGGGAAAGGGAACAGCAAGAAAGAAAAATGGTAAAGCTTGACAAATTGGCCTTCTTTTAAATTATGGGAAATAAGGGAAGATATTTTGAAAGCATTAAACCTCTGTGCTTTTATTTAAAATTTCCCAAAAAAAAATGAACCAAAAAGAAAAAGGCCATTACCTTTTTTTTTTTTTTGAGTTGGAGTTCCCTGTCCCCACACTAGTGCAGTGGCGTTTGGAGCAGTGATGCTGGGCCCCGGCGACCTTGTAGTCTTAATAGCTAAACAGGCATGCACACCATGGGCTGTTTTTTTGATTTATTTGAAAGGTCCCCCCGGCGGATTAAGGGGGCTCAGGCAACCACTCCCTCGCCTCCCAAAGGTCGGGATTACGGGTGACCAAAGCCAGCTGATTACCCTTTAATAAGTCTATTTAAGGTTTGAAATTTCCCTCCCTCCAAAAAAAAAAAAGTGACTTGTCTCATCTTCACTCATCAGTCATGGTCTTGAAAAAAATTCAGGATTACAATTTTGGAGACGGGCCCTTTGTCAAAGCCTTTGCAGAAATTTTAGACATCAACCTGGTTCCAAGCTTCCCTCATAAATTTCTGTGGAAGTCGATTATTTAATCATTTTCAAACTGAAACCTCTTTAGGTAATCAGCCCCACTAATTTCCCCTTGAAAAGAAAATCATCATTCACTCAATCTTGACCAGCAAATAGTTTTGTGTAAAATAAAACAAAAGGACCCAAAGCAGAAGAATGGTCAGGCACTGCATTTAAACTGCAACAGATGGGACCCACCTCAAAAAAAAAAAAAAAAAAGAAAAAGGAGAGGGAAAAAAAAAAGGCCTAGGGCCTGATGACCAAGCAAAAATTTTTCCAAGCATTAAAAAAAAAATATAAGTTTAATTCAAACTCTCCACAAAAATGAAGGAAGAATAATTCCAACTGACAATATAAAGCCAGAATTATCTGATAGCAAAACAAGCAGACCACGCAAAGAAAACCACAGACAAATATCACTGATGAACAAGGCATGACAAAGTCTTAGAAAAAAACCCAAGTTAAATTCAACACTACATTTTTGCATATTGTTAGAAATAGCAATTAATTAGATTTTGGCCTTTTTATATTCATTTAGTAAAGGGGTTAAGTTTTTTAAATTATTTCTCTATTTTTGCAATCATAAACTTAATTTTTAATAGAGGAAGCATTTAAAAAAATAATAAAATTGTATTTTTTGCTTACAATCTGGTAAAGAAAAAAAATTTTCCCGGCATTTGGGGAAGGTAAATATTAACTTTTTTCGGGATATTATATTTAACCTCATTTTAGCATAATGATGTATTTCCAAAAAAGTAGCTTGTTTTACTTCTTTTATCCAGTATATAAAGTCATATTAGGGTAAGCATTAATTTGGTTTTGATAAAAATTTGGTTTTCTACATGCAACCAGTTAATTCATTTTTTTTCATCATTTTCTGACGACACTCAAATATGTTTTTCAAACTTGTGGATGAACATTTGTATGTTTTGGTACTTAGCTATAACTATGATGACATAATATATAGTCCATGTTTTTCTTCCATAAGGATATTTCTTCAAATGTATTCCTGGGGTTGCAGTTTCTATACTGTAGGCGGTAGCACATGAACAGCTAACACAAAGTTTTCCAAATGAAAGGGTCTAACTTATACTTCTAAAAATATAAACATAGCAATGCCTTTTTCTTCATGTTTTTTCCAAAATATAATTTTTCATTTTTAAGGGTTTTTTTATTTTGGGTTTGATTGTTAGGTCAGAGTCTAACTCTGTCGCACAGGTAGACGGTAAAGACAGTGCAACCTCAACTGCTGGGCTCAGGGACTCTTCCACCTCAGCCTTCCAAGTAGCTGGAACTACAGGCTCATCCAAAAACCCCGGGTAATTTTTGGTTTATTTTGAGCTCAGGAAGAAAAAAACTGAAGGTGGATCACAGGGATCAGAGTTTGACATCAAAAGAAAGACTAAAGAATGCTAAAGTGGAGGAATTATCAAAATTTGTTATGTCTTCTTATGGCCTTTTTTTTCCAAGTTGATGGGCGGGAAAAGACAGGCCAGTTACTTGTCTTGGCAACAGGCCTCGTGAGGAAATAGTTTCATGAAAAGTCGAAACATCATGCAGCCTAGCCGTGGGAAGCAAGGTTGAACAGAACGGGCAGAAGCAAGCCAATGCAGAGTTTGGGGGGAATTTCGGGTGAATGGGGGACCAAGACTAGCCAGCAGCTTCCAAGAGGTCTCAGCACAGGAGGGGGGGGGCAGGGTTTCTTTTTTCCTCAGAGTTTAGTAGTTTAGAGCATACCATTTGCAGTCAAGACAGGCCTTGAGGCATTTTCAAGAAACGGGGTGTTTGGAGTTGTAGGCATCTTGTTTCTTTTGATTTGGGATTCTCCTCTTGTCACCCAGGCTAGAGTGCAGTGAGGTGCTCATGGCCATCCAGCCTCCAACTGGTGGACTGGCTACCCTTTCCCGCCTCACCCTTTCCCAAGTAGCGGGAAAGGGATAAAATCCCCCACCATGTCGGCTCACAGGTTAACTGACAAATCAACCAACCCAAAGTTGTCCCCGAAAATATAAGACCCAGACTAGTTATCACCTGGAGAACTGGCCATATACACAACCTGGCTCTATCTTCTTCCTGATGCCTTTACTCCTTTGCTTCCTTCACTCCCAGCTAGGTTCTAGTAGTCTCAATTCAGTTTTCCATCTAAGACTGAGAAGACTTTCGGCTAAAGCCAAGTAGCTCCAAAGCTGCTTCTAGAGAATCAGGAAAACAGTCTTCTCTATCCTCCTACAGCATACTCACAACTGGGACCTGAGTTCTGTCATGTTTTTCTTCCACAACCACTGGATGCTAGAGTCCAGTATCCTAACTTTAGATGCAAAGGTATAATGGGCAATCTAGTCTTTGTTTCTGTCCCTGTCCTCTCTTCTACTCCCCTGAATTGCTGCAGACTTGATTTTAAAGAATACACCTTGTCATGTGTTTCCTTTTCTTTAATTCACTACTATCTTTTCTCTTTTTTAAACCAAAACTTGAGCTGGGTACTATGAGGAAACACAGTCCCACCGAATGGTTCCAGTCCTCTGAATAGCAAGATGAGAAGGTTTTCCAAGGAGCAAGGAGGATTTGTTAAGGGCCTACTAAACATTACAGAAGAAGGTTGAGATCCCTTCCTTGGTGCAATACCAAGAAAAAGGCAAGGAATATAATCATCACCAATAACAAGGGATCCTGATTAAAGAGATGCTGAAATGGTAACTCTTAATCTATCCAAAACTCCTAGCAAAGTCATAGCCACTGCATAGGACAGTGGGATGTGACTTCTACATTTGATCTCTCTCTTCCACAAAAAAGTCACATTTCATAAGCTCCTTCAATATGGTGTTGTAGAGCACTAACCTCCCAAACAAATTTGTTCACATTTGAATTCACATTTAAATTGTTCACTTTTGAGTACATAATTTTACAAAAAGGGAAAAGGTTTTTTAAAACATGGGAGGAAGAAGACAGTTCAGAAAGAAGAAGAAAGTATATACCTATGTTGTTTTCTTTTCCTTAATGGATTCACCCCATCTCCACATTTGACAGGGTAGATTGAAATAACTGCTGTTACTGGCACAGAGTACAACATTTTTATGTATATTCTTTTTGTTTCATCTGAATAAAATTTTACACTTTCCAAATTTGATTTTCAAATTTTGGATTTCCAAGATTTTGATTGTCCACCGTTTAAGCAATGAAACTTCATCATTAATAATAACAGGGTTCTGTAATATGTTATTAAGGCCATAGATTCCACTCCAGTAAATGTTCAAATTTCTCTGTCCCTTTGGGCCCCTTGGCCTGAACACTTGATTGAGCAAACAAATGAGAACTGATCTCTACCCCACGAGGAGCTTGATCTTCGTTTCTTTCTGCCTATTGCTCTTTTCTTCTTCTTTTTTGGTTTCTTAGTTGGAGTCTCAATATTGCGACAACTGGAGTGCAGGGTGCTCCGGTCACTACCCGACATGCTGGCCCCAGTGATTTACCTGCTGAAGGCTGTGCTCCCACGCGCTGATTTTTTTTTTCTCCTCTGCTCTCAACCCCCTCTCCCTCCCTCAGCCTCCTAAATCACGGGAATTACAGGCTGAGCCACCAAGCCCGTTTTTGTTTTTTTTTTTTTTGTTTTGATTTGGGAGTCTCACTCTGTTGCCCAGACGGAGTGCAGTGGCGCTCCGGCCACCACAGCCTCAACTGCTGGGCTCCGGCAATCCCTCCACCTCAGTCTTCCAAGTAGCTGGAACTACAGGCCGGTACACGCCGCTATTTTTTGATTTATTGTAGAGATGAGGTCTTCCCCATTGCTCTTTTCTAATGTTATATTTGTGTGTGATCTACAAACTCCAATTTTGTATCACCTTGGAGATTTGTGATCAGGTTACATCCTTCCATAACAGCCTCCTGCTTCCCTTTCTGGTCATGGCCTTCCCTCAGAAATTGCTCCATGACAACTTGGTGACTGACTGTCAGTCTGGTATGGCTCCAGGTCCCTCCTACCTGGACACTGCTCTCAAGAGCAGCCTTCACTGGATCAGGCTTAGCTCATAGATCTCACACCCTCTTCTGTGTACTGGTGTCAAAGAGCTCAATGGAGCTCATGCTGGCACAAGAACAAAGGATACAACAAATTCAAGTCCAAGCATCTCTATTATTATCCTATGCTATTCTGCAATAGGACTTCAGTCGATGTTTGAACTCCTATGTAGGTTAATTAATCAGGACAGAGGCTCGAATCACTTGACAATGCGGACTTCGACCCACTGTGGTTGAAGAAATAGGAAGGAACAGCAAGAAAGCAAAATGGTAAAGCTTGACAGAATTGGCCTTCTTTTAAATTATGGGAAATAACGTGGAAGATATATTTGAAAGCATTGGAACACTTTACTGAGAATAAAATCTTTTTATTATTTTCAGTAAAAAATTTGGTTTTTCCCCACTGATTTCCTTCAGTGTGTCATTAGTCTTTACTTCCTCTGTGTCTTGCGATCATAGGATGACTTGTGTCATTGTTCCCTGTATCACATGCACAGCATTTCTCCTTTATGTTGATCATTCTTGTTATGAAAAGAGAATCTGTTGTTTTAAGATGACTATGATAGAATGCATATGAAGTGGACTCATGGCTGACCCTAAAATAGTAGAAGAACTTGGAAATTTAGCACACAGTGTCTACTCTACGAAGCACACACATTATAGAAGGCTGGTCTGCTCTGACTCCATAACTGAAAGGTCACACCAACCTGTCTCTTAGGATTTAAGTTGAGTGGCTCATTGAAAAACCCACGTGCTTTTCTGCCTCTGTGCTGTATGGTACTCGAGAATTTCCAAAAAACAGATGAACCAAAAGGGCAAGAGACTGATTACCCTTTAATAAAAGTCTATTTAAAAGGCTGCAATCACCCTCCCCTCCAAAAAATAAAAAGTGACTTGTCTCATTTTCACTCATCAGTCATGGTCTTGGAAAAAAGATTCAGGATTACATAAGATTCAGGGCAGACTGGCCTTTGTCAAAGCCTTTGCAGAAATATGAGACATCAACCTGGTTCCAAGTCTTCCCTCATGACTTTCTGTGGAGTCGATTAGCTAATCCATTTTCAACCTGAAACCTCTTTAGGTAATCAGCCTCACTAATTTTCCCTTGAAGAGTGAAGATTCATCATTCACTCAATCTTTGACTCAGCAAATAGTTTTGTGTAAAATAAAACAAAAGGGATCCAAAGCAGAAAAATTTGGTCAGGCACTGCACTTCACCTGCAACAGATGGGACCCAACTCAAAAAAAAAAAAAAAAAAAAAGAAAAGGAGAGGGAGAAAAAAGGCCTAGGGCCTGATGACCCCAAAGCTGAATTTTTCCAAGCAATTATAAAACAAATATCAGTTTAATTCAAACTCTTCACAAAAATGGAAGGGAGGGAATAATTCCCAACTGACTATATGGGGCCAGAATTATCTGATAGCAAAACAAGACAGACACACGAAAAAAAAAAGAAAACCACAGACAAATATCACTGATGAACAAGGCATGACAAAGTCTTAGCAAAACCCAAGTTAAATTCAACACTACATTTTTGCATATTGTTAGAAATAGCAATTAAATTAGATTTTGGCCTTTTTATATTCATTAGTAAAGGGGTAAGTTTCTTAATTATATTCTCTACTTTTGCAATCATAAACCCTTTAAATTTTTTTAATAGAGGAAGCATTTAAAATAATAATAAAATTGTATTTTTTTGCTTACTATCTGGTTAAAAAAACAAAATTTCTGGCATTTGGGGAAAGGTAAATATTAACTTTTTTCAGGATATTATATTTTAACCTCATTTTAGCATAATTGTATGTTTTTCCCAAAAAAAAGTAGCTTGTTTTACCTCTTTTATCCAGTATATAAAGTCATATTAGGGTAAGCATTAATTTGGTTTTGATAAAAATTTGGTTTTCTACATGCAACCATGTTAATTCATTTTTCATCATTTTCTGACGACACTCAAATATGTTTTTCAAACTTGTGGATGAACATTTGTTTTGTTTTGTACTTAGCTATAAACTATGATGACATAATATTATAGTCCATGTCTTTTCATTTCATAGAGGATATTTCTCTCAAATGTATTCCAAAGGGTTTGCAGTTTCTATACTGTAGGCCGTTAGCACATGAACAGCTAACACAAAGTTTTCCAAATGTAAGTCTAACTTATACTTCTAACAGTATAAACATAGCAATGCCTCTTTCTTCATGATTTTTCCAATTAATTTTTCATTTTTAAGGTTTTTTATTTTTGGTTTGATTGTTAGGTCAGAGTCTAACTCTGTCGCACAGCGTAGACGGTCATGGACAGTGCAACCTCAAACTGCTGGGCTCAGGAGACTCTTCCACCTCAGTCTTCCAAGTAGCTGGAACTACAAGCTCATACCATCAAACCCGTTTAATTTTTTGGTTTATTATTGAGCTCAGGAAGAAAAAAACTGAAGGTGGATCACAGGGATCAGAGTTTGACATCAAAAGAAAGACTAAAGAATGCTAAGAGTGGAGGAAATTATCAGAAATTGAGCAAAATGCAATGTAGCCACTGCGCTTGTTATGCCTTCTTATGGCACGTTTTTCCAAGTTGATGGGCGGGAAAAGACAGGCCATTTAAACTTCGTCTTGGCAACAGGCCTTCGTGAGGAAATAGTTTCATGAACTATAAGTCAGAAACATCTATGCAAGTCCTAGCCGTTGGGGAAGCAAGGGTTGAACAGAACTGACAGAAGCCAAAGCCACATGCAGAGATTTGGGGAAATTCTGTTGAATGGAGGACCAAGACTAAGCCAGCAGCTTCCAAGAGGTCTCAGCACAGGAAGTAGAGGGCCAGGGTTTCAGTTTCCTCAGAGTTTTAGTAGTTCTAGAGCATACCATTTGCAGTCAAGAGCAGGCCTTGAGGCATTTATCATAGAAACAGGTTGTTTGGAGTTGTAGGCATCTTGTTTCTTTTTTTGAGTTGAATTCTCACTCTTGTCACCCAGGCTAGAGTGCAGTGAGGTGCTCATGGCCATCACAGCCTCCAACTGGTGGACTGGCTATCCTTCTGCCTCAGCCTTCCAAGTAGCTGGAAGATGCATGCCATCATGTCCGGCTCACAGGTTAACTGACAAATCAACCAATCCAAGTTGTGCCTGAAAATAATAAGACCCAAGACTAGTTATCACCTGGAGAACTGGCCATATACATGACCTGGCTCTATCCTCTTCCTGATGGCTTTACTCCTGGATTTGCTTCCTTCACTCCCAGCTAGGTTCTAGTAGTCTCAATTCAGTTTTCCATCTAAGACTGAGAAGACTTTTGGCTAAAGCCAAGTAGCTCCAAAGCTGCTTCTAGAGAATCAGGAAAACAGTCTTCTCTATCCTCCTACAGCATGCTCATAACTGGGACCTGAGTTCTGTCATGTTTTTCTTCCACAACCACTGGATGCTAGAGTCCAGCATCTTAACTTTAGAAGCAAAAGCATGATGGGCAATCTAGTCTTTGTTTCTGTCCCTGTCCTCTCTTTTACTCCCCTGAATTGGTGCAGACTTGTTTTTAAAAATAAAGGGGAATTACCCCCCCCTTGTCCCAGGGGTTTGTTTCTCCTTTTCTTTCAAATTTACACTTACATTTTTTTTTTTCTTTCCCCTCCCCCTTTTTATAAACCAAAACTTTTTTTTAAAAGGCTGGGTACTATGAGGAAACACAGTCCCACCGAAGGGTTTCCCAATTCCTCTGAAAAACAAATGAAAGGGTTTTTCCACAGGAGCAAGGAGGATTTGTTAAGGCTACTAAACATTACAAAAAAGGGTTTTGGAGATGCTTTCCCTTGGTGCCAATACCAAGAGAAAAGGCAAGGAATATAATCACCACCAACAACAAGGGATCCTGATGAAAGAGATGCTGAAATGGTAACCCCTTTAAAATCTATCCACATCCTCCTAGCAAAGTCATAGCCCACTGCATAGGACAGTGGGAATGTGACTTCTGCATTTGATCCTCTCTCTTCCACACAGAAAGGCACATTTCATAAACTCCTTCAATGTACTGTTGTAGAGCACTAATCTGCTAAACTATGTTTGTTCACTTTTGAATTCACTTTTAAATTGTTCACTTTTGAGTACATAATTTTACAAAAAGGGAAAGGGTTTTAAAAACATGGGAGGAAGAAGACAGGTCAGAAAGAAGAAGAAAGCATATATCTAGGATGTTTTCATTTTCCTTAACTTAGATTCCCCCATCTCCACATTTGTACAGGGTAGATTGAAATAACTGCTGTTCCCTGGCACAGAGTACAACAATTTTTATGTATATTACTCTTTTTTTCATCTGAATAAAATTTTACACTTTGCAAATTTGAATTTCAAATTTTGTTTTCCAAGATTTTGTTTGCCACCTTTTAAAAGCAATGAAACTTTCATCATTAAAAAATAACAGGGTTCTGTAATATGTTATTAAGGCCATAGTTCCACTCCTTTAAATAACTGTTCAAATTTCTCTGTCCCTTTGGGGCCCCTGGCCTGAACACAACTGATTGAGCAAAACAAATGAGAACTGATCTCCAGCCCACGAGGAGCTTGACCTCTTCTTTCTTTCTCCCCATTGCTCTTTTCTTCTTCTTTTTTTTGGGGGGTTGGAGTCTCACTTTTGGGGACCACCTGGAGTGCAGGGCTGCTCCCGGCCACCGCAGCTTCAACCTGCTGGGCTCGGGCCCCGTTTTTTTTTTTTCTGCCTCAACCCCCCCTTTCCATAACCCCCCCAAAGAATTACAGGCTTGACCCACAAGCCCTTTTTTGTTTTTGTTTTTGTGAGATGGGGGCCCCTCGCTGCCCAGGGGCATGTCTCCCCTCGGGTTTAAGGCTCCACTCCCCCTCAGCCCCCCAAAGGGGCTGGGATTACGGGCCCGGGCCCCCCCAAAAAGTTGGGTTTTCCCATTGCTCTTTTCAATGTTATATTTGTGTGTGATCTACAAACTCCAATTTTGTATCCCCTTGGAGATTTTTTATCAGAAGATACACCCTTTCCCATAAAAACCTCCTGCTTCCCTTTCTGGTCAGGGCCCTTCCTCAAAAATTGCTCCATGACACCTTGGTGACTGACTGTCAGTCTGGTATGGCTCCAGGTCCCCCCTTTACCTGGGACTGCTCTCAAGAGCAGCCTTCACTGGATCAGGCTTAGCCCCTAGATCTCACACCCTCTTCTGTGTACTGGTGTCAAAGAGTTTAATGGAGCTAATGCTGGCACAAGAACAAAGGATACAACATATTCAAGTCCAAGTGTCTCTATTATTATCCTATGCTATTCTGAAATAGGATTACCTTTTAACTCCTATGTGGTTAATTAATCAGGACAGAGGCTCGAATCACTTGACAATGCGATTTTGACCCACTGTGGTTGAAAAAATAGGAGGAACACCAAGAAAGAAAAAAGGGGAAAGCTTGACAGGATTGGCCTTCTTTTAAATTAGGGGAAAATAATGTGGAAGATATATTTGAAAGCATTAGAACATTTTCATGAGAATAAAAACTTCTTTACTTATTTTCAGTAAACAAACTTTGGGTTTTCCCACTGATTTCCTTCAAGTAGTGTCATTAGTCTTTACTTCACTCTGTGTCTTGTGATCATAGGATCACCTTGTGTTATTGTTCCCTGTATCAACATGCACAGCATTTCTCCTTTATGTTGATCATTCTTGTTATGAAAAGAGAATCTGTTGTTTTAAGATGACTATGATAGAAATGCATATGAAGTGGACTCATGGCTGACCCTAAAGCAGAGTAGAAGAGACTTGGAAAATTTACCCAAACACAGTGTCTACTTTTCCCCAAGCACACACATTATCAAAAAGGCTGGTGCTGCTCTGATTTCCATAACTGAAATGTCACACCAACCTGTCTCTTAGGATTTGAGTTGAGTGGCTCATTGACAAGCCCACGTTGCTTTTCCTGCCTCTGTGCTGTATGGTACTCTGAGTATTTCCAAAAAAATAGATGAAGCCAAAAAGACAAAGAGACCAATTACCTCTTTAATAGAGTCTATTTCCAAGGCTTTCAATCACCCGCCCCTCCCCAAAAATAAAAAGTGATTGTCTCATCTTCACTATCAGTCATGGTCTTGGAAAAAAGATTCAGGATTACACTCCCTTTGGGGCAGACTGGCCTTTGTCACAAGTCCTTGCAGAAATATGAGACATCAGCCTGGTTTCCAAGTCTTCCCTCATGACGTTCTGTGGACAGCCATTTGTCTAATCCATTTTCATGCCTGTAACCTTTTTAGGTAATCAGCCCGTACTAACTTTCCCTTGAAGAGTGAAGACTCATCATTCACTCAGTCGTTGACTCAGCAAATAGTTTTGTGTAAAATAAAACAGAAGGATTCAAAGCAGATGAATGGTCAGAGCACTGCACTTCAGCCTGCAACTCAAAAACAAACAAACAAACAAACAAAAAAAAAAAAAAAAGAAAAGAGAGAGGGAGAAAAAAAAGCCTAGGGCCTGATGACTTCACAGCTGAATTTTTCCAAGCAGTTAAAAAACAAATATCAGTTTAATTCAAACTCTTCACAAAAATGGAAGAGGAGGGAATAATTCCCAAATGACTATATGAGGCCAGAATTACTCTGATAGCAAAACAAGACAGACACACACAAAGAAAAAACAAAAAAGAAAACCACAGACAAATATCACTGATGAACCGGGCATGACAAAGTCTTTGCAAAAACCAACAAGTTAAATTCAACACTACATTTTTGCATATTGTTAGAAATAGCAATTGAATTAGATTTGGCCTTTTTTATATTCATTAGTAAAGGGGTATACGTTTCTTAATTATATTCTCTACTTTTGCAATCATATAACCTTAATTTTTTAATAAAGGAAGCATATTAAAATAATAAAAATTGTCCTTTTTCTGCTTACTATCTGGCTAAAGAAACAAAATTTCTGGCATTTAGGTGAAGGTAAATATTAACTTAATTATCAGGATATTATATTTTAACCTCATTTTAGCATAGTTGTATGTATTTCCAAAAAAGTAGCTTGTTTTACCTCTTTTATCACAGTATATAAAGTCATATTAGGGTAAGCATTAATTTGGTTTTGAAAAAAATTTTGGTTTTCTACAGCAACCATGTTAATGTACATATTCATTTTTCATCATTTTCTGACGACACCAAATATGTTTTTCAAACTTGTGGATGAACATTTGTATTGTTTTAGTACTTAGCTATGAAACTATGATGAAATAAGATTATAGTCCATGTCTTTTCATTTCATAGAGGATGATTTCTCTCAAATGTATTCCTAAGGTTGCATTTTCCTATACTGTAGGCTCTTAGCACATGAACAGCTAACCCAAGGGTTTCCAAATGAAGTTCTAACTTAACTTCTAACAGTAAAAACATATGCAATGCCTCTTTTTTCATGATTTTTCCAAATTAACATTTTTATTTTTAAAGGTTTTTTTTTTTTTTTGGTTTGATTGTTAGAGTCAGAGTCTAACTCTGTCGCACAGATAGTGCAACCTCGAACTGCTGGGCTCAGGGACTCTTCCACCTCAGTCTTCAAGTAGTGGAACTCAGGCTCATGCCATCAAACCCGGCTAATTGTTTGGTTTATTGTTGAGCTCAGGAAGAAAAAAACTGAAGGTGGATCACAGGGATCAGAGTTTGACATCAAAAGAAAGACTAAAGAATGCTAAGAGTGGAGGAAGTTATCAGAAATTGAGCAAAATGCAACGTAGCCACTGGGTTTGGTTTGCCTTTTATGGCATTTTTTTACCAAGTTGATGGGCAGGAGACAGACAGGCCAGTTAGCTTCTCTTGACAACAGGCCATTGTGAGGAAAAAATTTCATGAACTATAATTTGGAAACATCTATGCAAGTCCTACCCTTGAGGAAGCAAGGGTTGAACAGAACTGGCAGAAGCCAGAGCCAGATGCAGAGATTTGGGGAAATTCTGGTGAATGAGGGACCAAGACTGAGCCAGCAGCTTCCAAGAGGTCTCAGCACAGGAATAGAGGGCCAGGGTTTCAGTTTCCTCAGAGTCTGAGTAGATCTAGAGCATACCATTTGCAGTCAAGAGCAGGCCCTGAGGCATTTGTCATATAAACAGGGTGTTTGGGTTGTAGGCTTCTTGTTTCTTCTTTTGAGTTAGATTCTCACTCTTGTCATCCAGGCTAGAGTGCAGTGAGGTGCTCATGGCCACCGCAGCCTCCAACTGGTGGACTGAGGCTATCCTTCTGCCTCAGCCTTCCAAGTAGCTGGAAGGTACTGTAGATGCATGCCACCATGTCCGGCTCACAGGTTAACTGACCAATCAACCAACCCAAGTAATGCCTGAAAATGATAAGACCCACAACTAGTTTTCACCTGGAGAACTGGCCATATACACGACCTGGCTCTATCCTCTTCCTGATGCCTTTACTCCTAGATTTGCTTCCTTCCCCCCCAACTAGGTTCTAGTAGTCTCAATTCAGTTTTCCATCTAAAACTGAAAAGCATTTAGACTAAAGCCAAGTGCCCCAAAGTGCTTCTAAAGATCAGGAAAACAGTCTTCTCTATCCTCCTACAGCATACTCATAACTGGGACCTGAGTCCTGTCATGTTTTTCTTCCACAACCACTGGATGCTAGAGTCCAGCATCTTAACTTTAGAAGCAAAGGCATAATGGGCAATTTACTCTTTGTTGCTGTCCCTGTCCTCTCTTCTACTCCCCTGAATTGGTGCAGACTTGATTTTATAAGAATACACCTTGTCATGTGTTCCCTTTTCTTCAATTTACTAATATCTTTGCTCTTTTTTAAACCAAAATTTAGCTGGATACTATGAGGAAACAGTCCCACCAAATGGTTCCAGTCCTCTGAATAGCAAGATGAGGAAGGTTTTCACAGAAGCAAGGAGGATTTGTTAAGGCTACTAAATGTTAAAAAAGAAGGTTTGAGATGCATTCCTGGTGCCAATACCAAGAGAAAAGTAAAGGAATAAAATCACCATCAATGACAAGGAATCCTGATGAAAGAGATGCTGAAATGGTAACCCTTAAGTCTATCCACATCCTCCTAGCAATGTCATAGCCCACTGCATAGGACAGTGGGTATGTGACTTCTACATTTGAGCCTCTCTCTTCCACACAAAAAGGCACATTTTATAAGCTCCTTCAATGTACTGTTGTAGAGCACTGATCTACTAAACTATGTTTATTCACTCTTGAATTCACTTTTAAATTGTTCACTTTTGAGTACATAATTTTTACAAAAAGGGGAAAGGGTTTTAAAAACAGGGGAAGGAAGAAGAAGGTCAGAAAGAAGAGACGAAGCATATATCTATGATGTTTTGATTCTCCTTAACTTAGATTCCCCCATCTCCACATTTGTACAGGGTACACTGAAATAACTGCTGTTACCTGGCACAGAGTACAGCAATTTTTATGTGTATTACTGCATTTTGTTTCATCTGAATATAATTTACCTTTGCAAATTTGAATTTCAAATTTTGTTTTTCCAAGATTTTGGTTTTTCCACCATTTAACAATAAAACCCTTCATCTTTAAATAACTAACAGGTTCTGTAATACGTTATTAAGGCCATAGTCCACTCCAGTAAATAACTGTTCAAATTTCTCTGTACCTTGGGCCCTGCCTGAACAAAACGGGTTGAGCACAACAAATGAGAACTGATTTCCAGCCCACGAGGAGCTTAAACCTCTTCTTTTCTTTCTGTCCATTGCTTTTTCTTCTTCTATTTTTTTTTTTTGATTTGGGAGTCTCACTCTGTGGCCACACTGGAGTGCAGGGCCTCTCCCGCCACCGCAATTCTACCTGCTGGGCTCCATTGATCTTCCACTCAGCTTCTCAGGAGCTGGAATTACGGGCATTGCTACAAGCCCGCTGATTTTTTGATTTATTGTAGAGATGAGGTCTCGCCAAGTTGCCCAGGCGGTCTCGACCCCGGCTCAAGAATCCACACCTCAGCCCCCTAAAGGAGGATTACAGGTTGAGCACGAGCCGGCTTTTTTTGTTTTTGTTCTTTTTGTTTGTTTTGTTTTGAGAGGAGTCTCACTCTGTCGCCAGACTGGAGTGCAGTCCCGTCTCGGCCACTGCAGCCTAAACCTGTGCGCTCGGTGATCCTTCCACTTCAGCCTTCCAAGTAGCTGGAACTACAGGCATGCACTACCATGCCCAGCTAATTTTTTTATTTATTGTAGTGATGAGGTCTTGCCCATGGCTCTTTTCTAATGTTATATTTGTGTGTGATCTACAAACTCCAATTTTGCATCACCTTGGGGATTTGTTATCAGAAGATACATCCTTCCATAACAGCCTCTTGCGTCCCTTTCTGGTCATGGCCCTTCCTCAGAAATTGCTCCAATGACACCTTGGTGACTGACTGTCAGTCTGGTATAGCTCCAGGTCCCTCCTACCTGGGCACTCCTTTCAAAAGCAGCCTTCACTGGATCAGGCTTAGCTCATAGATCTCACACCCTCTTCTGTGTCCTGGTGTCAAAGAGCTCAATGGAGCTCATGCTGGCACAAGAACAAAGGATACAACATATTCAAGTCCAAGTGTCTCTATTATTATCCTATGCTATTCTGCAATAGAACTTCAGTCACGTTAAACTCCTATGTGGGTTTAAATTTAAATCAGGACAGAGGCTCGAATCACTTGACAATGGGGGCTTCAACCCACTGTGGTTGAAGAAATAAGGAGGAAAAGCAAGAAAGCAAAATGGTAAAGCTTGACAGGATTGGCCTTCTTTTAAATTATGGGAAATAATGTGGAAGATATATTTGAAAGCATTAGAACCTTTCACTGAGAATAAAAGACTTCTTTACATATTTTCAGTAAACAAACTTTGGATTTTCCCACTGATTTCCTTCCAGTGGTGTCATTAGTCTTTACTTCACTCTGTGTCTTGGGAATCATAGGATGACCTTGTGTCATTGTTCCCTGTATCATCATGCACAGCATTTCTCCTTTTTGTTGATCATTCTTGTTATGAAAAGAGAATCTGTTGTTTTAAGATGACTATGATAGAAATGCATATGAAGTGGACTCATGGCTGACCCTAAAGCAAGTAGAAGAGACTTGGAAATTTACCCAAACACAGTGTCTACTCTACAAGCACACACATTATCAAAAAGCTGGTGCTGCTCTGATTTCATAACTGAAATTACCCCCAACCTGTCTCTTAGGATTTGAGTTGAGTGGCTCATTGACAAGCCCATTTGCTTTTCCTGCCTCTTGCTGTATGGTACTCTGAGTATTTCCAAAAAAAAGATGAACCCAAAAAAACAAAGAGCCCAATTACCTCTTTATAGAGTCTATTTCCAAGGCTTCAATCCCCCCCCTCCCAAAAAAAAAAAGTGATTGTCTCATCTTCACTATCAGCATGGTTTTGGGAAAAAGGGTTCAGGATTACACCCCTTTGGGGCAGACTGGCCTTTGTCACAACCCTTTTGCAGAAATATGAGACATCACCTGGTTCCCAAGTCTTCCCTCATGACTTTTCTGGGGAAAAGGGCATTTTCTAATCCATTTCTGTTGTAACCTTTTAGGTAATCACCCCCAACTAACTTTCCCTTGAAGAGGAAGACTCATCATTCACTCAATCTTTGACTCAGCAAATAGTTTTGTGTAAAATAAAACAGAAGATTAAAGCAGAAGAATGGTCAGACACTGCACTTCACCCTGCAACAAACCCCCAACAAAAAAAAACAAAAAAAAAACAAAAAAGAAAAGAGAGGGGGAAAAAAAAAAAAAGCCTAGGGCCTGATGACTTCACAGCTAAATTTTTTCCAAGCAGTTAAAAAACAAATATAAGTTTAATTCAAACTCTTCAAAAAAAAGGAAGAGGAGGGAATAATTCCCAAATGATAATGGGGCCGAATTACTTTTATAGAAAACAAGACAGAACACAAAAAAAAAAACAAAAAAGAAAACCACAGAAATATCACTGATGAACCAGGCATGAAAAGCTTTGAAAAAAACCAACAGTTAAATTCAACACTACATTTTTGCTTTGTTAGAAATAGCAATTGATTAGTTTTTGGCCTTTTATATTCTTTTTTTTAAGGGGTATGTTTCTTAATTATTTCTCTATTTTTCAATCATATACCTTTAAATTTTTTAATAAGGAAGCATATTAAAATAATAAAAAATTGTCCTTTTTTCTTACTATCTGGCTAAAGAAAAAAAATTTCTGGCATTTAGGTGAAGGAAAATATTAACTTAATTATCAGGATATTATATTTTTAACCTCATTTTAGCATAGTTGTATGTATTTCCAAAAAAGTAGCTTGTTTTACTTCTTTTATCCAGTATATAAAGTCATATTAGGGTAAGCATAATTTTGGTTTGGAAAAAAATTTTGTTTTCTAAAACAACCATGTTAATGTACTTTATTCATTTTTCATCTTTTTCTGACGACACCCAAATATGTTTTTCAAACTTTGGATGACATTTGTATGGTTTTAGTACTTAGCTATGAAACTATAAAGAATAAGATTATAGTCCATGTTTTTCATTCATAGAGGATGATTTCTCTAAAATGTATTCCAAAGGGTTGCATTTTCTATACTGTAGGCTTTAGCACATGAACAGCTAACCCCAAAGGTTCCAATGAAGGGTCTAACTTATACTTCTAACAGTAAAACATTGCAATGCCTCTTTTTCATGATTTTTCCAAAATTAACATTTTTATTTTTAAGGTTTTTTTTTTTTTTTTGGGGTTTGATTGTTAGAGTCAGAGTCTAACTCTGTCGCACAGATGGGTGCAACCTCGAACTGCTGGGCTCAGGGACTCTTCCACCTCAGTTTTCCCAAGTATGGAACTCAGGCTCATGCCATCAAACCGGCTAATTTTTGGGTTTTATTGTTGAGCTCAGGAAGAAAAAACTAAAGGGTGGTTCACAGGGATCAGAGTTTGACATCAAAAGAAAGACTAAAGAATGCTAGTGGAGGAAGTTATCAAAAATGGAAAAAAATTTAACTACCCACTGGTGTTTGCCTTTTATGGCATTTTTACCAAGTTGATGGGGGGAGACAGACAGGCCAGTTAGCTTTTCTTGAAACAACCCCATGTG
Source organism: Cephalopachus bancanus (assembly GCA_027257055.1). Taxonomy (NCBI): domain Eukaryota; kingdom Metazoa; phylum Chordata; class Mammalia; order Primates; family Tarsiidae; genus Cephalopachus; species Cephalopachus bancanus. The sequence continues at coordinate 3,983 of JAPVLO010006936.1, read as the reverse complement.
AGGAAATATTTCATGATAAATCGAAACATCATGCAGCCCTACCCTTGAGGAAGCAAGGTTGAAAAGAACTGGCAAAAGCCAGAGCCAGATGCAGAGATTTGGGAATTCTGGTGAATGAGGACCAAGACTGAGCCAAAACTTCCAAGGGGTCTCAGCAAAGAAAAAAGGGCCGGGGTTTCATTTCCTCAGATTTTGATAGTTCTAGACATACCATTTGCAGTCAAAACGGGCTTTGGGGCATTTTATAAAAAAAGTTGTTTGGGTTGTAGGCTCTTTTTCTTTTTTGAGTTGGATTCTCATCTTGTCCCCAGGCTAGAGTGCAGTGAGGTGCTCATGGCCACCAGCCTCCACCTGGTGGACTGAGGCTATCCTTCCCCTCAGCCTTCCAAGTAGCTGGAAGGTACTGTAGATGCATGCCACCATGTCCGGCTCCAGGTTAACTGACAAATCAACCAACCAAGTTTGCCTAAAATGATAAGACCACATAGTTTTCACCTGGAAAGGGCCCAATAAAAAAAACCTGGCTCTATCCTCTTCCTGATGCCTTTATTTCGGGTTTTCCCTCCTTCCCCCCACTAGGTTTAGTAGTCTCAATTCAGTTTTCCATCTAAACTGAAAAGCTTTGGTTAAGCCAAGTGCCCCAAAGTGCTTCTAAAATCAGGAAAACAGTCTTCTCTATCCTCCTACAGCATACTCATAACTGGAACTAAATTCTGTCATGTTTTTTTTCCCACAACCACTGGATGCTAGAGTCCAGCATTTTAATTTAGAAGCAAAGGCATAATGGCAATTACTCTTTGTTGCTGTCCCTGCCCTTCTTCTATTTCCCTGATTTGGCAGACTGATTTTAAAAAATACACTTGTCATGTGTTCCCTTTTCTTCAATTCATTTATCTTTTCTTTTTTTTTAACCAAAATAGCTGGTATAGGGGAAAAAAGTCCCACCAATGTTCCAGTCCTCTGAATAGCAAGATGAAAAAATTTTTCACGGAACAAAGGATTTGTTAAGGCTACAAAAATTACAAAAAAGGTTTGGGAGATGCTTCCTGGTGCCAATACCAAGAAAAAGAAAGGAATAAATCACTTTAAAGCAAGGATCCTGATGAAAGGATCTGAAATGGTAACCCTAAGTCTATCCACATCCCCCTACCCAAGTCATAGCCCACTGCATAGGCAGTGGGTATGTGACTTCTAATTTGAGCCTCTCTTCACACAAAGGACTTTAAAAACTCCTTCAATGTACTGTTGTAGAGCACTAATCTGCTAAACTATTTTTGTTCACTTTTGAATTCACTTTTAAATTGTTCACTTTTGAGTAAAAAATTTTTAAAAAAAGGGAAAAAGGGTTTAAAACAGGGGAGGAAGAAGACAGGTCAGAAAGAAAAAACGAAGAATATATCTAGATGTTTTGATTTTCCTTAATTAGTTTCCCCCCCATCTCCACATTTGTACAGGGTAATTGAAATAACTGCTGTTACCTGGCACAGAGTAAAACAATTTTATGTATATTATGCATTTTGTTTCATCTGATTATTTTTAAAACCTTGCAAATTTAATTTCAATTTTGTTTTCCAAGATTTTGGTTGTCCACCATTAACAATGAACTTCATCTTTAAATAACTAACAGGTTCTGTAATACGTTATTAAGGCCATAGTCCACTCCAGTAAATAACGGGGTTCAAATTTCTCTGTTTTTTGGGCCCTGCCTGAACAAACTGATTGAGCACAACAAATGAGAACTGTTTTCCCAGCCCACGAGGAGCTTGACCTCTTCTTTCTTTCTGTCCTTGCTTTTTTTCTTCTATTTTTTTTTTTGATTTGGGAGTTTTACTCTGTGGCCCAACTGGAGTGCAGGCCTCCCCCGGCCCCCGAAACCCTTGACCGCGGCTCCATTGATTTCCACCTCAGCCTCGGGGAAACTGGAATTACGGGCATTGCTCCCAACCCGGTGATTTTTTGATTTATTGTAGAGATGGGGTCTCGCCAAGTTGCCCGGGCGGTCTCGACCCCGGGCTCAAGCAATCCACTCACCTCACCTCCTAAAGGAGGATTACAGGTTGAGCACGAGGGTTTTTTTTTTTTTTTGTTCTTTTTTTTTTGTTTTTTTTTTTTTGAGATGGAGTCTCACTCTGTCGCCAGACTGGAGTGCAGGGGCCCGCCGCCACTGCAGCCTCAACCTGCGGGGCCGGCACCCGTGAATCCTTTTTTTTTTTTGGGCCTCAGCCCCTTCCCCCCCAAGTTAGCGGGGGGACCTTCCCCCAGGCCTGCCCCCTACCATGCCCGGCAAATTTTTTTGATTTATTGTAGGATGAGGTCTTGCCATGGCTCTTTTTAAGTTATATTTGTGTGGATCTACAAACCCAATTTTGCAACACCTTGGAGATTTGTTATCAGAAGTTACATCCTTCCATAACAGTCTCCTGCTTCCCTTTCTGGTCATAGTCCTTCCTCGGAACTTGCTCCATGACACCTTGGTGACTGACTGTCAGTCTGGTATGGCTCCAGGTCCCTCCTTTCCTGGGCACTGCTCTCAAGAGCAGCCTTCACTGGATCAGGCTTAGCTCCTAGATCTCACACCCTCTTCTGTGTACTGGTGTCAAAGAGCTCAATGGAGCTAATGCTGGCACAAGAACAAAGGATACAACATATTCAAGTCCAAGTGTCTCTATTATTATCCTATGCTATTCTGCAATAGAACTTCAGTCAACATTTGGCCTTCTATGTAGGTTAATTACTCAGGACAGAGGCTGGAATCACTTGACAATGGGGGCTTCGACCCACTGTCGTTGGAGAAATAGGGAGGAACAACAAGAAAGAAAATGGGAAAGCATAACAGGATTGGCCTTCTTTTAAATTATGGGAAATAACGTGGAAGATATATTTGAAAGCATTAGAACACTTCACTGAGAATAAAAAACTCCTTTACTTATTTTCAGTAAACAAACTTTGGATTTTCCCACTGATTTCCTTCCAGTGGTGTCATTACTCTTTACTTCACTCTGTGTCTTGGAATCATAGGATGACCTTGTGTCATTGTTCCTTGTATCATCATGCACAGCATTTCTCCTTTATGTTGATCATTCTTGTTATGAAAAGAGAATCTGTTGTTTTGAGATGACTATAATAGAAATGCATATGAAATAGACTCATGACTGACCCTAAAGCATAGTAGAAGAGACTTGGGATATTTAGACAACGCACGCGTCTACTCTCATGAAGCACACACATTATCAGAAGTCTGGTGCTGCTCTGACTTCATAACTGAAATGTCACACCAACCTGTCTTTTAGGATTTGAATTGAGTGACTCATTGACAAGCCCACGTTTCTTTTCCTGCCTCTGTGCTGTATGGTACTCTGAGTATTTCCAAAAAATAGATGAAGCCAAAAAAACAGAGACCGATTACCTCTTTAGTAGAGTCTATTTCCAAGGCTTTCAATCACCCTCCCCTCCCCCAAAAATAAAATGTGAGTTGTCTCATCTTCACTGATCCATCATGGTCTTGGAAAAAATATTCAGGCTTACACACCCTTTGGGGCTGACTGGCCTTTGTCACAATCCTTTGCAGAAATATGAGACATCAACCTGGTTCCCAAGTCTTCCCTCATGACTTTCTGTGGACAGGCATTTATCTAATCCATTTTCATGCCTGTAACCTCTTTAGGCAATCAGCTCGCACTAACTTTCCCTTGAAGGATGAAGACTCATCATTCACTCAATCGTTGACTCAGCAAATAGTTTTGTGTAAAATAAAACAGAAGGATTCAAAGCAGAAGAATAGTCAGAGCACTGCACTTCAGCCTGCAACGTATTGGGACCACAAATCAAAACAAAACACAACAACAACAAAAAAAAAAAACAAGAAAAAGAAAAGAGAGATGGGGAAAAAAAGCCTAGAGCCTGATGACTTCACAGCTGAATTTTTCCAAGCAGTTAAAAAACAAATATCAGTTTAACTCAAACTCTTCACAAAAATGGAAGAG
>JAPVLO010006935.1:0-17134 GCA_027257055.1 Cephalopachus bancanus | reverse complement strand
CTCACAGCTGAATACCCAGTTGAATTAACTAGCTGACATAATTAGATAGCATAAAGGCTAGAGAGGTGACTTAAGTAGCTACCTACCTACATAGCCGCTGGATTGCCGACTGACTTAACTACTTAATTACCTAGCTAATCTGCTGGCCAGTGAACTCACTTAACTAGGTGACAACTAGCTAGCCAGCTGGGGAGCCACCTGACTTAACTAGATAGCTACCCAGATTGCTGACTGATTTTACTTAATTACCTAGCTAACCTGCTGGTCAGTGAACTGATTTAACTAGGTGACTTAACTAGTTAGCCAGCTGGGCTAGCCAGCTGACTTTACTAACTGTCTGAACTAGGTAGCCAGCTGACTTAACAAGCTGACTTAACTAGCTAGCTACCTAGCTAGACAGCTGACTTAACTAGATGACTTAAGTAGGTAGCTACCTAGCTAGAAACCTGGATGGCCAGCTGACTTAACTAGCTGACTTAACCAGGTAGCCAGCTGGCTAGCCACCTCAATTTACTAGCTGACTTAACTAACAAGCCAGCTGGTTGACCAGCTGAATTAACTCGCTGATTTAACCAGCTAGCCATGTGGCTAGCCAGCTGACTCAACTAGCTAGCTACCTAGCTAGCCAGCTGGGAAGCCAGCTGAATTAACTAGCTAACATAACTAGTTAGACAGCTGGCTTGCCAGCTGAATTAACTAGCTTGGTACTTAGGTATCCAGCTGGCTAGCCAGCTGACTTAACTAGTTGACTTAACCAGCTAGCCATCTGGCACAACTAGAAGACGACTAGTTAGCCAGCTGGCTACCCAACTTACTTAACTAGTTAGCTACCAAGCTAGCCAGCTGGGAAACCAGATGAATTAACTAGCTGACTTAAATAACTACCCAACTGGCTAGCCAGCTGAATTAACTAGTTTGGTACCTAGCTATCTAGTGGGCTAACCAGCTGACTTAACTAGTTAACTTAACCAGCTAGCCAGCTGGCACTACTAGCAGACTTAACTAGTTTGCCAGCTGGCTACCCAGCTAACTTGACTAGCTCTCTACCTAGCTAGGTAGCAGACTAGTCATCAGACTTAAGTAATTGACTTAATTAGCTAGCCAGCTGGCTAGCTAACTGACTTAACAAGCTTGCTACCTAGCTAGCCAGCTGGCTGGCCAGCTGACTTAACTAGCTGAATTAAATAGCAGGTATTCTTGCCAGACAGCTGAATTAACTAGCTTGCTATATAGCTAACCAGCTGACTGGACAGATGACTTAATTAGGTGACTTAACCAGCTAGCCAGCTGATAAGCCAGCTAATTTAAGTAGCAAGTTACCTAGCTAGCCAGCTGGATATCCAGCCGACTATACTAGGTGGGTTTACTAGCTATCCAGCAGGCTAGACTGCTGACTTAACTATCTAGCTACCTAGCTAGCCAGCTGACTTAACTAGATGAGTTAAGTAGCTAGCCAGCTGGCTAGCAGGCTGACTTAACTGCCTATCTACCAAGCTAGTCAGCTGGATAGGCAGCTGAGTTAACTAGCTACCAACATAGCCCGCTGGCTTGCCAGCTGACTTAAGTACCTAGACCCTTACCTAACCAGCTGGCTGGTGAGCTGACTTAGCTAGGTTACATAACTAGCTGGTTAACCGGCTAGGCAGTTGACTTAAATAGCTAGCTATTCAGCTAGGCAACTGGCTAGCCAGCTGACTTAGCTCGCTGAATTAACTAGCTAGCAAGCTGACTTAACAAGTTGACTTAACCAGCTAACTACCTAGCTAGCCAGCTGGCTTAACTAGCTGGCTTAATTAGCTAGCTACCTAGCTAGTTATCTATCTAGCCAGCTGACTTAACTGGCCGACATAACTAGCTAGCTAGCTGACATAACTAGCTGACTTATATAGCTAGCTTCCTAGCTAGCCAGCTGACTTAACTAGCTGAAAAAACTAGCTAGCCTGATGGATAGCCATCTGAATTAACTAGCATTTTAACTAACTAACCAGCTGGATAGCCAACTGGCTTAACAAGCTGACTTAACTAGCTAGCCAGCTGGTTTCCAGCTGACTTGACTACCTGACATAACCAGCTAGTCAGCTGTCTAGTAAGTTGACTTAACTAGCTGGCTACCTATCTATCAAGCTGGCTAGACAACTGACTTACCTATCTGACTTAAGCTAGCAAGCTGGATTGCCAGCTCACTTAACTAGCTAGCTACCTACCTAGTCTGCAGGCTAACCCGCTGACTTAACTACCTGACTTGAACAGCCAGCCTGCTGGCTGGTAAGCTGATTTATCTAGCTAGCTACCTACCTAACAGCTGGCTAGACAGCTGACTATACTAGCTGATTTAACCAGTTAGCCAGTTGGCTAGCCAGCTGACAACTCAAAGACATCACTAGCTAGCCAGCTGACTTTAGTTGGCTGGCGAGTGAGCCCACTGATCAGAGGACTTAACCAGTCAGCTGGCGAGTGAGCCGACATGTGTGACAACTTAACTAGTCGGCCGGTGAGTAATGCGACGGGCAAGCTGCCTTAACATGTCAAGTGGTGAACAAGCCGACTGGTGAGCTGACTTAACTTTCTCGCAAGCCGACTATCTAGCTTAACTGTTGCCCTGTGAGCAAGCCAACAAGTTAGTTGACCTGTTGGCTGGCAAGCGAGCTGACTAGTTTGCTGACCGATTGGCAGGCGAGAGATCCGACTGGTAAGCTGACCTGATGTAAAGCAAGTGAGCACACTAGTTAGATGACCAGCTGAGTTGATAGCTGACTAATTAGCTAAATAACTAGCTGATTTGCTAGCTGACTTAATTAGCTAGCTGACAAGCTAGCTGGCTATCTAGCTGACATAACTAGATAGCAAACACACTATCTAGCTGTCTAGCTACCTAACTTAACTAGCTAGCTAACTGGCTAGTCAGCTGGCTAGCTGACTTACCTATCTAGTTGACCAGCTAGCTAGCTGACTAGCAGGCTGTATAGCTAGCTGACTTAACTAGCTAGCTGAATAGGTAGCTGAGTTGATAGCTGACTTAATTAGCTAGCTGGATAGCTAGCTGACTTTACTAGCTGACTAGCAAGTTGGCTGCAAGTTTGGTTATACTGCTTGCCATCTGGCTTAACTAGGTAGCTACCTGGCTGGCTAGCTGGATAGGGAGCCAGCTAGCCAGCTAGTGGGCTGGCCAGCTGGTTAGCCAGCCAGCTTAATTAGGCAACCTGCTGGCTAGACCGTTGGATAGCCAGCCGCTTAACTAGCCAGCCACACTGATGGTCAGCCCACTAGATGGCTAGCTAGCTGTCTTAACTAACTGGCCACCTACCTGACAAGCTGCTAACCAGTCGGCTTAACTTACCAGCCACCTAGCTCGGCAGCCAGCTAACTAACTGATGTAACTAGCTGACATAACTAGATAGCCATCCGGCTAGCCAGCTGCTTAACTAGCTAGCCACCTAGCTAGACTCCGTCTAGCCAGCTCACTTAACTCACTGAGTTAACTAGGTGGCCATCCGGCTTGCCAGCTAAATTAATTAGCTACGTACCTATCTAGCCAGGTGGCTAACCAGCTGACTTAATGAGCTGACTTAATCAGGTAGCCAGCTGGCTAGTCAGCTGAATAAACTAGCAAATGACCTAGCTAGACAGTTGGCTAGCCAATTGAATTAATTAGTGACTTAACCAGCTAGCCAGCTGGTTAGCCAGCAGACTCAACTAGCTGACCTAACTAGTTAGCCAGCTGTCTAGCCAGCACACATAACTAGCTGACAACATTAGCTAGCCTGGTGGCTAGCCAGCTGACTTAGCTTGCTCTCTAACTCTCTAGCCATCAGGATAGCCAGCTTTCTGAACTAGCTTACTTAATTAGCTAGAAAGATGGCTAGCCAACTGACTTAACAAGGTCAATACCTAGCTAGCCAGCTGGCTAGCCAGCTGATTTTACAAGCTGTTTTAATTTACTGGCCTGTTTTCTAGCCAGTTGAATTAACTAGCTTGCTACATAGCTAGCCATCTGGCTATCCAGCTGAATTAACTAGGTGAGTTATCATGCTAGCAAGCTGTCACATGAGCTGACATTACTGGGAAGCTACCTACCTAACCAGGTGTCTACCCAGGTGACATAACCTGGTCACTTAACTATCTAGCCAGCTGGCTAGACAGCTGACATAACTAGCTAGCTACCTAGCTAGCATGCTGGCTTGCCAGCTGATGTAACTAGCTGAATTAACTAGCTAGCCAGCTGGCTAGCCAGATGAATTATTTGCCTAGCTACCTAGCTAGCCAGCAGACTAGCCAGCTGCCTTAACTAGCTGACTTAATGAAGTAGCCAACTGGCTAGCCAGCAGACTTAACTAGCTAGCTACCTAGCTAGACAGGTGAATAGCCAGCTGACTTATCTAGCTGACATAACTAGACATCTGACGGCTAGCCAGCTGACTTAAACAGCTGGCTTGCCAGCTGACTTAACTACCTAACCACCTAGCTAAACTGCTGTCCAGCTGCTGACTTAACTAGGTGACTTAACTAGCTAGGTAGCTGGCTAGTCAGCTGCCTTAACTAGCTAGCTATCCTGCTAGGCAGCTGGCTAGCCAGCTGACTTAACTTGTTGACATAACTAGCTAGCAAGCTGATTTAACTAGCTGAACTAACTAGCTAGCTACTTAGCTAGCCAGCTGACATAACTTGCTGTTTTAACTAGCTAGCTACCTAGCTGCTATCATGTAACTAGCTAACTTAACTAGCTGACTTATGTATCTAGCTAGCTGACATACCTAGCTGACTTAACTAGCAGATTTCCTAGCTAGCCAGAGGTCTTAACTAGCTGAAACAACTAGCGAGCCAGCAGGCTACCCATCTCATGTAACTAGCTTTTTAAACAGCTAGCCAGCTGGCAAGACAACTGACTTAATGAGCTAAATTAACTAGCTAGACCGTTAGTTAGCTGGCTGACTAAACTAGTAGACTTAACTAGCTGTCCAGCTGTCTAGCCAGCTGAGTTAATTGCCTAGCTACATATGTAGCCAGCAGCTTAGCCAGATGATTTATCAAGCTGACTTAACGAAGTAGCCAGCTGGATAGCCAGCAGACTTAACTAGCTAGCTACCTGGCTAGGCAGCTTGACAGCGAGCTGACTTATCTAGCTGACATTACTAGATAATTTGATGGCTAGGCAGCTGACTTAACTAGCTACCTACTTACATAATCCAATGGCTTGCCAGCAAATTAACTAACTATCTACCTAGCTAACCTGCTGTCCAGCGTAATGACTTAACTAGGTTACTTAACTAGCTAGCCAGCTGGCTAGGCAGCTTCCTTAAGTAGCCAGCTATGCTGCTAGGCAGCTGGCTAGCCAGGTGACAACTAACTGACTTAACTAGCTAGCCAGCTGCCTTATCTAGCCGACTTAACTATCTAGCTACCTAGCTAGTCAGCTGACTTAACTAGTTGACTTAACTATCTAGCTACTTTGCCAGAATGCTGACTGCCCAGATGACTTAACTAGTAGACTTAACCTGCTAGCCAGCTGGCTGACCAGCTGACTTAACTAGTTAGCCAGTTGTCTGGCCAGCTGATTTAAATAGCTGTCTTAACCAGCTAGCCAGCTGCTAGCAGTTGACTTAATTAGCTAGCTACCTAGCTAGCCAGCTGAGAAGCCAACTGAATTAACGAGCTCACTTAACTAGCTATCCTGCTTGCTAAGCAGCTGACTTAACTAGCTTGCTACCTAGTTAGCCTGCTGGCTAGCCAGCTGACTTAACTCGTTGACTTAACCATCTTGCCAGCTCGCTAGCCATCTGACTCAACTAGATGAATTAACTAGCTCTGTACCAAGCTAGCTAGCTGGCTAGCCAGCTGAATTAACAAGCTGACTTATTTAGCTAGCCAGCTGGCTAGCCAACTGCCTTAACTATCTCACTACATAGCTAGTCTGCTGTCAAGCCACCTGACATAACTAGCTGACTTACATAGCTGGCCTGATTTAGCTGAATTAACTAGCTTGCTATATAGCTAGCCAGCTGGCTAGCCAGCTAGTTAGCTGAGCTAACATGTCAGCTGACTAGTTAGCTGACTAGTCTGCCATTTGGTAGCTGACTTTACTAGTTGGCCGACTAGGTGGCCATCCAGTTTGCTGACTTAATTAGTTGGCCAGCAAGTGAGCTGAGAGGTGAGCTGACTTTACTGGGTGACTTAACTATCTAGCCAGCGTGCTAGACAGCTGAATTAAATATCTAGCTACCTTAGCTAGCCAGCTGTCAAGCCAGCTTACTTAACTAGGTTACATAACTAGCTAGCCAGCTGGCTAGCAGGCTGATTTAACTGCCTAGCTACCTAGCTAGCCAGTTGGATTGCCAGCTGACTTAACTAGCTAGCTACCTACATAGCCCACTGGTTTGCCAGCTGACTTAGCTACCTAGCTACCTAGCAAACCAGCTGGCTGGTGAGCTGACTTAACTAGGTTGTTTAACTAGCTAGCTAACTGGCTAGCCAGCTGAATTAACTAACTAGCTACCTAGATAGGCAGATGGCTAACCAGCTGACTTAACTCGCAGACTTAATGATCTGGCAAGCTGACTTAGCTAGCTGACTTAACCAGCTAGCTACCTAGCTAGCCAGCTGGCATAGCTAGCTGTCTTAAGTAACTAGCTAACTATCTAGCTATCTAGCTAGCCAGCTGACTTAACTAGCTGACTTAATTGCTAGCTACCTGACATGACTAGCTGACATATATCTAGCTTCCTATCTAGCTAGCTGACTTAACTAGTTGAAATAACTAGCTAGCCATATGACTAGCCATCTGATATAACTAACTTTTTAACTAGCTATCCAGCTGGATAGCCAACTGATTTAGCGGACTGACTTAACTAGCTAGCCTGCTGGTTGCCAGGTGTCTTAACTAGCTGACTTAACCAGCAAGTCAGCTGGCTAGACAGCTGCTTTAAACAGCTGGCTAACTATCTAGCCACCTGGCTAGCCAGCTGACTTACATAGCTTACTTTAGTTAGCAAGCTGGCTAGCCAGCTCACTTAACTAGCTAGCTACCTACCTAGCCAGCAGGCAAGCTTGGTGACTTAACTAGCTGACTTGAACAGCTAGCCTGCTGGCTAGCAAGCTGACTTATCTAGCTAACTACCCACTTAGCCAGCTGGCTGGACAGCCAACTAAACTAGCTGACTTAACCAGCTACCCAGTTGACTACCCAGATGATTTAACTCAATGACATCACTAGCTAGCCAGATAGCTATCTAGCTGATTTAACTAGTTAGCTACCTACATTGCCCGTTGGCTTGCCAGCTCTCTTAACTAGCTGGATTAACCAGCTAGCCAGCTGGGTAGCCAACTGACTTAACTGGCTTGCTCCTTAGCTAGGCAGCTGGCTAGCCAGGTGACTTAACTAGCTGACTTAACAAGCTAACTACCTAGCTAACCAGCTGACTTAAATAGTTTGCTAAATAGCTAGTTACCTAGCTAGCCAGCTGACTTAAGAAATTAGCTAACTACCTATCTACCTAGCTAACAAGCTGACTTAGTTAGCTGCCTAGCTAGCTAGCTGACTTAACCAGATGGCTACGTAGTTAGCTTACTCATTATCTAACATTCTAGCTAGCTGACTTAATCATCTGACTTAACTCGTTAGCTAATGAGCTAGCTAGCTGATTCAACCAGCTGACTTAATTCGTTAGAAAACTAGCTAGCTAGCTGACTAATCCAACTGACTTAACTTGATAGCTAACTAGCTAGCTAGCCTACTCAAACAGCTGACTCAACCCATTTGCTAACTAGCTAGCATGCTGACTCAACCAGCTTAATTAACCCGTTAGTTAACTAGCTAACTACCTGACTCAACCTGCTGACTTAACCCGTTAGCTAACTACTCAGCTAGCTGTCTTAACCAGCTGACTAAATTAGATAGCTGACTTAACTAGATGACTTAGCTAGCTGACTTAACTACTTAGCTAGCTGAATTAACTGGCTGACTTAACTAGTTAGCTAGCTGACTTAACTACCTTAATTAAATAGTTAGCTAACTATAAAGCTAGCTGAATAAATAGCTGACTTAAATAGTTAGCAAACTATTTAGGTAGCAGGCTTAAGTAGCTGACTTAAATAGTTAGCTAACTAGTGAGCTAGCTGTCTTAGCTGACTTAGCTAGCTAGGTAATTAGCTAGCTGACTTAGCTAGCTGACATAACTAGTTGGTGAACGAGATATCTAACTGTCTTAACGAGTTGGTTAACGAGTTAGCTAACTTTTTAAACTATTTGGTAAATGAGTTAACTAGCTGTCTCAATTAGTTGGGTAACGAGTTAGCTAGGTGACAACTTGTTGGCGGACGATGCGGACGACTACTTATCTGGTTTAACAAGTTGTCTGACTACTCGACTGACTTGTTAGCTGGCTTAACAAGTCGGCCCTTTAGTCGGCCGACTAGTTAGCTTTTTTAATAAGTTGGCTGATGAGTTGGCCCACAATTTAGCTCAGTTAACTAGTTGGCTTGCTAGTTTGCTGACCTAACTAGTGGGGTGACTAGTTGGCTGACTATTTAGCTGACCTAACTAGTCAGCCCATACGTTAGCTGACCTAACTTGTCAGCTGACAAGTTGGCCGACTAGTGGGCCGATAGGTTAGCTGACTTAAATTGTTGGCCGGATAGCCAGCCGACCGGTTAGCTTACTTAACTTGTCAGCCGGCGAGTGAGCCCACAGGTGAGCTGACTTAACTAGTCGGCCAGCGAGTGAGCCGACTTGTCAGCTGACTTAACTATTCAGTCGGCAAGTAAGCCGACTGGTCAGCTGACTTAACTATTCAGCCAGCGAGTGAGCTGACTGGTCAGATGACTTTAGTTGGCTAGCGAGTGAGCCGAATGGTCAGAAGAATTAACTAGTCAGCTGGTGAAAGAGCTGACCGGTGAGGTGACTTAACTTGTCGGCCGGCGAATGACCCGACATGTGAGCTGCCTTAACTAGTTGGCTGGCAAGCGAGGAGACCAGTGAGCTGATTAAACTAGTCAGCTGGCGAGCAAGCTGACTAAATAGCTGACCTGTTGGCCTGCGAGCGAGCCAACAACTTATTTGACCAGTTGGCTGGCAAGCAAGCCGACTATTTTGCTGATCAGTTTGCAGGCCAGTGAGCCCACTAATTAGCTGACCTGATGGAAAGTGAGCGAACCCACTAGTTATTTGATCAGATAGCTGAGTTGCTAGCTGACTAGTTAACTAAGTAACTAGCTGATATGCTAGCTGACTTAACTAGCTCGCTGACTAGCTAGCTGACTATCTAGCTGACATAACTAGCTAGCAAACAAGATATCTAACTCTCTAGCTTGCTGACTTCACTTGCTAGCTGAATAGTTAACTGACCTGCTAGCTGACTTAACTAGCTAACTGACTATCTAGCTGAATTAACTAGCTGACTAGCTACTTTGCTGGATAACTGGCTAGCCAGCTGACTTAACGAGCTAGTTAACAGGTTTTCTACACGACTAGCCACCTGGCTTAACTAGCTAGTGGGCTGACCAGGTGGCTAGCCAGCCGGCTAAGATAGCCATCCGGATGGCTGAATAGTCAGATAGCCAGCTGGATTAACTATCCAGCCACCCTCCTGGTCAGCCGGCTAGTCAGCTGGCTTAACTAGTGAGCCACCTTCATAACCAGCCTGCTAACCAGCCAGCTTAACTTGACAACCACCTAGCTAGCCTGCCGGCTAACAAGCTTACTTAACTAGCTGACTTAACTAGATAGCCAACCAGCTAGCCAGCTGGCTTAACAAGCTATCCACCTAGGTAGCCACCGGCTAGCCAGCCGTCTAGCCAGCTCACTTAACTCGCTGAATTAACTAGCTAGCTAGCTGGCTAGCCAGCTGACTTTATTACCCAGCTACCTACCTAGTCAATTGGCTAGCCAGCTGACTTAAACACCTGACTTAACAAACTAGCCAGCTGATGTAACTAGCAAGCTACCTAGCTAGCCATTTGGCTAGCCACTTGATTTAACTAGAGTACTTAACCAGCTAGCCAGCTGGCTAGTGAGCTAACTCAGCTAGCTGAAAAACTAGATAGCCAGCTGTGTAGCCAGCTGACTTAACTAGCAGACATCACTAGCTAGACAGGTGGCTAAACAGCTGACTTAAATAGCTAGCTCCCGAGGTATCCCATTGGCTTGCCAGCTGACTTAACTATGAAGCTAACTAACTGAACAGCTGGCTAGCGAGCTGACTTTAATAGGTAAATTAACTAGCTAGGCAGCTGGCTAGCCAGCTGACTTAACAAGCTAACTAACCAGCAAGGCAGCTGGCTAGCCAGCTGACTTAACTAGCTGACTTAACTAGCAAGTCCCCAGCTAGCCAGCTGATTTTACTAGCTGAAATTACTAGCTAGCTACCTAGCTAGCTAACTACCTAGCTAGGTGACATAACTAGATTACTTAACTAGCTAGCTAGCTGATATAACTAGGTGACTTAACTAACTTTCTTCCTATCTAGCAAGCTGACTTAACTAGCTGAAATAACTAACTAGTCAGTTGGGTAACCATCTGACTTAACTAGCTTTTTAACTAGCTAGTGAGCTGGCTAGCAAACTGACTTAATGAGGTGACTTAAATAGCTAGTCAGCTGGTTAGCCAGCTTACTTAACTAGTTGATTTATGAGCTAGGCAGTTGGCCAGTCAAGTGACTATACTACCTGAATTAACTAGATATCCAGGTGGCAAGCCAGCTGACTTAACTAGCTCTTTACCTCTCTAGCCACCTGGATAGCCAGCTATTTAACTAGCTGACATAATTAGCTAGCCAGCTGGCTAGCCAACTGACTTAACTAGGTCACTACCTAGCCAGCCAGTTTGCTAACCAGCTGACATAACTAGCTGTCTTAACTAGATGGTGTGGTTTCTAGCCAGTTGAATTAACTAGCTTGCTACATACCTAGTCAGCTGGCTATCCAGCTGAATTAACTAAGTGACTTATCTAGCTAGCCAGCTGTCTAGACAGCTGACTTAACTAGCAAGCTATGTAGCTAGCCAGCTGCCTTCTCAGCTGACTTAACTAGGTGACTTAACTAGCTATCCAGTTGCCTAGACAGCTGACATAACTAGTTAGTTACCTAGATAGCAAGCTGGCTAGCCATCTGTCTTAACTAGCTGACTTAACTAGCTAGCAAGCTGGCTATCCAGCTGACTTAACTGCCTAACTACCTAGCTAGCCAGCTGACGTAACTAGCTGAAATATCTAGTGAGCCAGCTTGCTATCCATCTGATGTAACAAGTTTTTAACTAGCTAGCCAGCTGGCTAGACAACTGACTTCACCAGCTGACTTAACTAGCTAGTCAACTGAGTTAATTTCCTAGCTACCTAGCTATCCAGCAGCCCAGTCAGCTAACTTAACTAGCTGACTAAACGAAGTAGCCAGCTGGCTAGCCAGCAGACTTAACTAGCTACCTAACTAGCTAGACAGATTGATAGCCAGCTGACTCAACCAGTTGACATAACTAGATAGCCTAATGGCTAGACAGCACACTTAACTAGCTACCAACCTACATAGCCCTCTGGCTTGCCAACTGATCTGACTACCTAATTACCTAGCTAACATTCTGGCCAGCAAGCTGAATTAACTACGTGATTCAACAAGCTAGCCAGCTGGCTAGCCAGCTGATTTAACTAGCTAGGTACCTTGCTAGGTAGCTGGCTAGCCAGCTGACTTAACTAACTGACTTAACTAGCTAGATACCTGGATAACCAGCTGACTTAACTAGCTGCTTAACTAGCTAGCTACCTACCTAGCTAGCTGGCTGGTCAGCTGACTTTAGCTTACTTAACTAGCTATCCAGCTGGCTGGCCTGCTGACTTAACTAGCTTACTCTGGCTAGCCAGCTAAATTAACTAGCTGTCTTAACCAGCTAGCCAGCTGGCTAGCCAGCTGACTTAACTAGTTAGCTACCTAGCTAGCCAGCTGCAAAGCCAGCTGAATTAACTACCTGATGTAAATAGCTAGCCAGCTGGCTAGTCAGCTGACTTAACTAGCTTGTTACCTAGCTAGCTAGCTGGCTAGCCAGCTGACAGAACTGGTTGATTTAACCTGCTAGCCAACTGGATAGCCAGTTGACTCAACCAGCTGAAATAACTTGTTAGCCTGCTGGCTAGCCAGCTGACATTATTAGCTCTCTACCTAGCTTGCTAGCTGGCTAGCCAGCTGACTTACCTAGCTGAGATAATTTTCTTGCCAGCTGGCTAGCCAACTGACTTAAGTAGCTCGCTACCTAGCTAGCCAGCTGGCTAGCCAGCTGACCTAATTACCTACTTATCTTGCTGGCTTGCAAGCTGTCTTAGCTACCTAACTACCTAGCTATCCTGATGGCCAGCGAGCTGAGTTAAGTAGGTGACTTAACTAGCTAGCCAGCTGGCTAGCCAACTGACTTAAAGCTAGCTATCCTGCTTGGCAGCTGACTCTCCAGCTGACTTAAGTAACAGACTTAACTAGCTACCCAGCTGACTTAAATAGCTGACTTAACTAGCTAGCTACCAGCTAGCCAGCTGACAAGGTGACTTAAATAATAAGTTGCCTTGCTAGCCAGCTTACTTAACAAGCTAGATAACTGGTTAGCTTAGTCATTATCTAACGTTTTAGCTAGGTGAATTATTCATCTGACTCATATCGTTAGCTAAAGAGCTGCCTAGCTTACTAAACCAGCTGACTTAACTCGTTAGCTATGTAGCTATCTAGCTGACCATCCAGCTGACTTAACTCATTAGCTAACTAGCTACCTAGCCTAGTCAAATAGCTGACTCAACCCATTTGCTAACTAGCTAGCAAGCTGACTCAATCCGCTGAATTAACCCGTTAGTTAACTAGCTAACAACCTGACTCAGCCTGCTGACTTAACCATTTAGCTAACTATCTAGCTAGCTGTCTTAACCAGCTGACTAAATTAGAAGCTGACTTAACTAGCTGACTTAGATAGCTGACTTTACTTAGCTAGCTGACTTAACTGGCTGACTTAGCTAGTTAATTAGCTGACTTAACTACATGTAATAAATAGTTAGCTAACTATTTAACTAGCTGAATAACCAGCTGACAACTAATTAGCTAACTAGTTAGGTAGAATATTAAGTAGCTGAATTTAATAGTTAGCTGACTAGTGAGCTCTCTGACTTAGCTAGCTGACATAGTTAGCTAGCTAGTTAGCCAGCTGACTTAGCTAGCTGACTTAACTAGTTGACTAATTATATAATAGCTGACTTCACGAGTTGGTTAATGAGTTATATAACTGTTTTAACTAGTTGGTAAACGAGTTAAATAGCTGAATTAACGAGTTGGTTAACGAGTTAGCTAGGTGATTTAACTTGTAGGTTAATGAGTTGACTGACTATTTAGCTGGTTTAACACGTTGGCTGACTACTCGGCCGACTTGTTAGCAGGGTTAACAAGCTGGCGACAAGTCGACTGACTATTTAGCTGGGTTAACTAGTTGACTGATGAGTTTGCCCTCTAGTTAGCTTGGTTAAGTAGTTGGCTGGCAAGATTCCTGACTTAGCTGACCTAACTAGTCTGCCGACTAATTATCTGACCTAACTTGTTGGCTGACACGTTGGCCCACTAGTCAGACGATTGGGTAGCTTACTTAATTAGTGGACTGGCTAGTAGGCCAAACGTTTAGCTGAATTGACTAGTCGGCCAGAGAGTGAGCCGACATGTGAGCTGACTTAATTAGTCATTCGTAAATGAGCCACCTTGTCAGCTGAATTAACTAGTCGACTGGTGAATGAGCCTACGTGTGCTCTGCCATAACTAGTCGGCTGGTGAGTGAGCTGAACTGTGATCTGACTCAAATTGTCGGCTGGTGAGCAAATGACTAGTTAGCTGACCTGTTGGCCTTCGAGCGAGCCGACAAGTTAGTTGACCTGTTGGTTGGTGAGCGAGCTGACTAGTTTCCTGACCAGTTTCCATGGAGCAAGCCTACTAGTTAACTAACCTGATGGAGAGTGAGGGAGCCAATTAGATAGCTTACCAGCTAGCAAGTTGTTAGCTGACTAATTAGCTAAGTAACTAAATGATTTGCTAGCTGACTTAACTAGCTAGCTGACAAGCTAGCTGGCTATATAGCTGACATAACTAGCTAGCAAACAAGCTATCTAGCTGTCTAGCTAGCTGACTTAACTAGCTATGTAACTGGCTAGTTAGCTGGCTAGCTGAATTATCTATCAAGCTGACTAGCTAGCTGACTAGCTAGCAGACTTAACTAGCAAGCTGACTGGAAACCTGAGTAGCTAGCTGACTTAAGCTAGCTGAATATTTAGCTGAATTGCTAGCTGACTCAACTACTAGCTGGCTAGCTACCTGTTTTAACTAGCTGACTAGCTAGTTGGCTGGCTAGCTGGCTTGTGAGCTGATGTAACTAGCTAGCTACTTTGTTGGCTAGACGGCTAGACTGCTAGCTTAAATAGTTAGTTACCTGGCTGGCTGGCTGCCTAGGCAGCCGGCTAGCTTGCTAGCAGACTGGCTAGCTTGCTTGTCAGCCAGCTTAAATAGCCAGCCGCTGGCTGGACATTGGGATAAACAGCTGGCTTAACTAGCCAGCCACCCTGCTAGTCAACTGGCAGGCCAGCCAGCTTAACTAGCTGGCCACCTACCTGACTAGCCTGCTAACCAGCCGGCTTAACTTGCCAGCCACATAGCTAGCCAGTTGGCTAACCAGCTGACTTAACTAGTTGACTTAACTAGATGGCCTGATTTCTAGACAGTTGAACTAACTAGCTTGCTACATAGCTAACCAGCTGGCTACCCAGCTTAATTTCTAGGTGACTTATCTACCTAGCCTGTTGTCTAGCCAGCTGACTTAAATAGCAAGTTACCTAGGTAGCCAGCTGGCTTGTCATCTGACTTAACTTGGTCACTTAAGTATCTAGCCAGCTGGCTAGACAGCTGACATAACTAGCTAACTACCTAGATAGCATGCTGGCTTGCCAGCTGACTTAATTAGCTGAATTAACTAGCTAGCCAGCTGGCTAGCCAGTGGACTTAATTGCCTAGCTACCTAGCTAGCCAGCTGGCTATCTAGCTGACATAACTAGCTGACTAGATAGTTAGCTGGCTAGCTGGCTTAACTAGCTAGTTACTTGGCTGGCTAGCTGGCTAGGCAGCTAGCTAGCTTGCTAGCAGAATAGCCAGCTGGCTAACCAGCTGTCTTTTATAGCCAGGCAGATGTCTGGACAGTCGGATAACAAGCTGGCTTAACTAGACAGAGACCCTGCTTGTCAGCCTGCTAGCCAGCTGGCTTAACTAGGAAGCCACATACCTGACCAGCCTGATGACCAGCCGGTATTACTTGCCAGCCACCTAGCTAACCAGGTGGCTAACAAGTTGACTTAACTAGCAAACTTAACTAGATAGACATCCGACTAGCCAGCTGGCTTAACTAGCCAGGCACCTAGCTAGCCTGACGCATAACCAGCTCACTTAATTCACTGACTTAACTAGCTAGCCAGGCGGCTAGCCAGCTCACTTAGTTAATTACCTACCTAAACAGGTGGTTAGCCAACTGACTTAACTAGCTGACTTAACCAGTTAGCCACCTGGCTAGCCAGCTGACTTAACTCACTAGCTACCTAGCTAGCTAGATGACTAGCCACTTGAATTAACTAGCTGACTTAAGCAAGTAGCCAGTTGGCTAGCCAGCTGACACAACTAGTTGACTTAACTCATTAGCCAGCTGGCTAGCCAACTGACTTAACTAGCTGAAATCACTAGCTAGCCATGTTGCTAGCCAGCTGACTTAACTAGCTAGCTACCTATGTATCCACTGTCTTTCCAGCTGACTTACTACCTAACTAACTAGCTAACCAGCTGACTAGCGAGCTGACTTATCTAGGTGACATAACTAGCTATCCAGCTGGCTAGCCAGCTGAATTAACTAGCTAGCTACCCAGCTAGGCAGCTGCTGAACCAGGTGACTTAACTAGCTTGCATAACTAGCTAGTCAGCTGACTTAACTAGCTGACTTAACTAGGTAGCTACCTAACTAGCCAGATGACTATAAAAGCTGAAATAACTAGCTAGCTAGCTATCTAGTTAAGTAGCCGAATTAACTATCTGACTTAACTAGCTAGCTAGCTGACATAAATAGCTGACTTAACTAGCTAACTAGCTAGCCAGCTGACTTAACATGCTGAAATAACTAGATAGACAGCTGTCTAACCATCTGACTTAACTAGCTTTTTAATGAGCTAGCGAGCTGGCTAGGCAACAGACTTAACGAGGTGAATTAACTACCTAGTTAGCTGGTTAGCCAGCTGACTTAACTAGTTGATTAATTATCTAGGCAGCTGGCCAGCCAGGAGACTAAACTAGCTGACTTATCTAGTTATCCATCTGGCTAGCCAGCTGACTTAATAGCTCTCTACCTCTCTAGCCACCTGTAGCCAGCTGACTTTACTAGCTGACTTAATTAGCTAGCAAGCTGGCTAGCCAACTGAATTAGCTAAGTCAATAACAACTAGTAGGCCGACTAGTTAGCTGAGTCAACGTGTTGACTGACGAGTTGTCCCACTACTTAACTCAGTTAACTAGTTGTCTGCTGGTTTGCTGACCTAAGTAGTCGGCTGATGAGTTCACCGACTAGTTAGCTGGCCTAACTAGTCAGCTGACTAGTTAGCTGAGATTACTTGTCAGCTGACAAGTTGGCCGACTAGTCGGCCGAGTGTTTAGCTGACTTAACTAGTTGGCCAGCTAGTCGGCCGACCGATTAGCTGACTTAACTAGTCAGCTGACGAGTGAGTCGACAGTTGAGCTGACTTAACGAGTCAGCTGGCAAGTGAGCCGACTGGTCAGCTGACTTTTCTAGTCGGCTGGTGATTGAGCCAACTGGTCAGCTGACTTAACTAGTCGGCCTGTGAATGAGCAGACTGGTGAGCTGACTTAACTAGTTGAGCAGTGTGTCAGCTGACTGGTCAGCCGAATTTACTTGGCTGTCGAGTGAGCCGACTGGTCAGAAGAATTAACAAGTCGGCCAGTGAATGAGCCAACCAGTGAGCCGACTTCAATAATTGGCCAACGAGTGAACTGATGGGTGAGCTTCCTTATCTAGTCGGCCGGCAAGTGAGCCAACTGCTGAGCTGAATTAACTAGTCGGCTGGCGAGCAAGGCGACTAGTTAGCTGTCCTGTTGGCTT
>JAPVLO010006934.1:0-45386 GCA_027257055.1 Cephalopachus bancanus | reverse complement strand
GGCCTGGGAACTCACCTGCTTGTAGTCGTGGCCTGGGATTCACCTGGTCAAGGCCCACAGGTTTATTGCTTTCCCATCGATAACCCACCATCCAGTCTGCTCGGGAAGGGGCATTTGTGGAGTGAGACCTGGGATCTCAGTGGCTCCCAGCGTCCTCCCACATGATGCTGTCATGGCTATTCCGCCTCCTGCATCGTCAGCTCTCGTGGTCCTAGTCAGGTGTCCCAACCCAGGCTGGACCCGTTTCATCTCTCTGAGCAGATTGCTCCCCAGAGTGATGGAGGTGGGAGCTGAAGGCCCCGTCATACCCATTCTTATTCTTCTGGGCCTCATTTGGGACCATCCCAGCAAGGCCGGCCCCAAGGCCCTGCCTGCTCACCTGGCACAACCCAGACCCCAGCGGCCACCAGAGACCCAGGCCCCAAGGAGATTCCGCTAGAAGCCAGAGGGAGTACTTTAATGTCATGGAGGGATTGCTGGGTCTTGTCTCAAGGAACAACAGCAGGAGGACATGATTCTACAGCCTCAGGAACAGAACGAGACATTCCCGGACCAGGGTCTCCTGAGCTACCTTGACAAGCTGTGCTCCCAGAAAGACTTCATTACCAAGGTGGGCTGGCCTGAAGCACCAGGGTCTGTGGTTTTCGGGGGACTCAAGCTCCTGAACTCAGCTCTGTTCTTCAGCCACTAAGCAGTGCATGTGTGTGTGTCTATGTGACTGTGTGAGTGTGTGTAAGTGGATGTGTCTGTGTGTCAGTGTTTGGTTTATTTTAGTGTGTGTCTTTTTGGGTGTGAGTCTGTATGCTGTATGTGTCTCTGCATTTTTCTTTGTGTGTGCGAGCAATTCTGTTTATCTGACTCAGTGAAATATGTTGTCTATGTCCGGCTGTGTGTTTTTGCCCCACCATCTGTGTGTGTGCGTGCGTGTGCGGTGTGTGTGTGTGTGTGTGTGTGTGTTTATATGTTTGTAAAACTAAGGGTGACCAGGATATAAAACACCATGCCTGGGGTGTGGACAGGAAGGTGGTCATTTCTTTCTGCCTCTCCTGGGGTCCCTTTGGCTTCAGGGTCTCCATGCTCGGATGCTTCATCCTGTCCCTGTAATAGGTGGAGCTGTCATTCATCCAATTCCCAGAAACTGCTTCCCAGATCGCAGAGGTCACTTCACCCTTACGAGGAGCTTGAGCAGGAAGAAGGACTGACCCTCACACGGTACCCCAGAAGAGGGAGGGCACCAGAGTACTCAGGGCAGCTAGAATCAGGACACCAGGCGGAAGGACACTGAAATATGGAGGAAGACACCAGGAACACAATCGTAGGGAAAGAGAGCAGGAAACCAGGGCAGGAATGGACACTGGGAACACCAGGGGAGAGAGGGACACTAGAACACCTGGGAGGGAAGGCCACCAGGAACTTGAGGGCAGGGGGACATGGGGAACCACAGGGCAGGGAGGGATGCTGGGAAAACCAGGGCATGAGGGACAACAGGAACATCAGGGAAGGAGGGACACCTGGGCTTCCAAGGTAAAGAGTGACTCCAGGAACACCAGGGCAGTGAGGGGCACCAGGAACACCAGGGCTGAGTGGGACACCAGAAATACCAGGGAAGGGAGGGCACCAGGATCACCAGCAGGGAGAGAGACACCGGGAACATCTGGGCAGGAATGTACACCAGGACCACGAGGGGAGGGAGGGACAGTGGGAGCACTATGGCAGGGAGGAGCGAAGGACACTGGCAACATCAGGGGAGGGAAAGACACCACAAACACCAGGGTAGGTATAGACACTGGGAACTTCAGGGCAGGGAAGGTCACCAGGAATCTAGGGGAGGTAGGGATGCCAGGAATGCCTGGGGAGAATGGGACACCAGAGAACACCAGTGGAGTGAGGGACACCGGGAACTTCAGGGCCACGAGGCAACTGGGAACTTCTGGAGAGGGAGGGACAATGGGGACATCAGGGCAGAAAGGGAC
The DNA here is from genome assembly GCA_027257055.1 of Cephalopachus bancanus. Lineage (NCBI taxonomy): Eukaryota > Metazoa > Chordata > Mammalia > Primates > Tarsiidae > Cephalopachus > Cephalopachus bancanus. The sequence goes on along the minus strand of JAPVLO010006934.1, from coordinate 43,413 downwards.
ACCAGGAAAGCAGGGCAGGGTGGTCTCCGGGAACAACAGTGTAGAGAGGGACACCAGGAATACCAGGGCAGGAGGGAAACCTAGGGGTAGAAGGGACACCAGGAACTTCAGGTCCAGGAGGGACACCAGAAACTTCACGGGAGGGACAGACACCAGAAAAGCCATCAGAGGGAGAGATATCAGGAACACCAGGGCAGGGAAGTTCACCAGAAACATCAGGGCTGGAGGGACACCAGGAACTTCAGGGAAGGAAGAGACACCAGGAACACCAGGAAAGGGAGAGACACCAGGAACACTCGGGCAGGGATGGACACCAGGAATTTTAGAGCAGAGAAGGACACCAGAAAATTCGTGGAAGGAGGAACACCAGAAAAACCAGGGCAGGCATGGACACCAGGAACACCAGGCAGGGAGGAACACAGTGAACACCAGGGGAGGGAGGGTCCCCGGGGGGAGGGACAGATACCAGGAAGACAAGGGGAGGGAGGGACACTGGGAAAACCAGGGCTCAGTGGGACAACGGGAATACCAGGACAGGGAGGGACACCAGGGCACACCAGGGAAAGAAGATCATCGGGAACACCGGGAGGGACAGACATAGGAACACCAGCGGAGTGAGGATCACTGAGAACAACTGGGCAGGAGGTAGTACAGGAGTTTCAGGGCAGGGAGGAACACCAGGAGCTTCAGGGGAGTGAGGGAACAGGGAACACCAGTGATGGGAGGGTACCCAGTACGCCAGGGGAAGGAGAGACACCAGGAACCCCAGTGCAGGGAGAGAAACAAGGCACACCAGGGCAGGTAGGGCCACTAGGAACTTCAGGACAAGGAGAGATATCAGGAAAACCAGGGCAGGAGGGACAGCCGAACACCAGAGCAGGGAACATGTGGAAGTCCAGGGGAGGAAGAGACACAGTGAACACCAGGGGAGCGAGGGATACTGGAAACAACAGGACAGGGAGGGACTCCAGAAATTTCAGGGCAGGGAGGGACACCAGGAACTTCAGACAGTGAGGGACACTAGGAACATCAGGGGAAGGAGTTAAGCCAGCAAATTCAGGGGAAGGATAGACAACCGGAACACCAGAGCAGGGAGGGACACCAGAAACTCAAGGGGAGGGAAAGACAACCAGAACTTCAGAGGAGGGGGAGATACCAGTAACACCCGGCAGGGAGAGCACCAGAAACTTGGGGTAAGGAGGGACATGGGGAACTACAGGGCAATGAGAGTTTGAGGATTTTTAGTGGAGAAAGGGATATGGGGAACACCAGGGCAGGTGTGACACCGAGAACACCAGGGCAAAAGGGACACCAGGAATTTCAGGGCAGTGAGAGATGCAAGCAACTTCACTCAGGAAGGGAAACCCACAAACTAACACTAGGGCAGGGAGGTACACCAGCAACACAGGGGAATGAGGCACACTGGGAATGCCGGTGAGGAAGGACACCAAAAACGCAAGGGAGGGAGGGACACTATCCACTCCAGGGGAAAGAGGGATACCAGCATAATCGACCCACCCGATTCTCTCCTCTACACTGGCCATATTCTGGGTTCTGAGGGGAGTCTCCCCAGGGAGAAAATGCAGGTGTTTATAATTGAGAAGTGGGAGAGGAGCCAAGGGGTGTCAGGACACACCTGCAGCCAAGCTCATAGGGCCAGCAGTGCTGCAGACTGTCTTGTCATGAAGCCCTTTTGCAATCTTCCCCCAGCCCCTGCCAAGTGCTTGTGTCCCCACCCCATGGAGCCTGCTCAGCTGGGCAGCCCGCTGAGTGTCTGATTCCTCCCCAGCTGGTGGAGAAGCGCCTCCTGGCCCTGAAGGAGGAAGCAGGGTGCTGGGGCCACTCTGAGTCATGGCGTCTCTGGGTTGCGCTCACTTTCTCTCAAGTCTGCAGCTAGCCAAGGAGCAGAGACACATGACTGTGGCCACCAACTAAGAGTCAGCACAGACACCTGTATGCCCCAGATGGCCCTACAAAGCCCTCCTGGACATGGCCGACTGCACACCATCCTGTCCTGTCCTGAGGACATTACTCTACTCCCAAGGTGCCTAACCCTTCCACACCAAGGGCCGCTCAGCCACCCTCTTCTGCCCAGGACCACCGTCCTGTCTATCCTGGTCTCTTAGAAGAAGCCTCTCCTGTCTGTGTGACAGCTGGGCAAGTGGATGGGTTTAGTGAGCATGAGGATGAGCTCCCCAGCCTGGCCTTTCTCTTGGCTTCTCGGCACTGCCTGCTGCCATGGGAGCCTTCCTTGAGTCCAAGCCCTTCCTCTGGACTTCAGAGCCTTGGAGATCAGGGTCCTCAGCGAGTCCCTCACCCACCTACTCATCATCGGGGCCACAGCTCTACATCGCTTCCTGATGCCAAGTCCAGAGAGCCAGCTCTCCTTGAGGACCATCCCCTGGTGGACAGATGTTCCTTCGGGGGACTGTGTTCAGTTTCTGGGATACGAGCTCCAGGCTTGAGCCTGGGCCGACCTCCACAACCCCCAAAAGAAGGTGTGACTCATCTGTCACTGCAGCCAGAAGTGGTCAGGGACAACCTCTTAGGTGTCAACTCTCATTTGGGGACTTGGGCTATAGAATCCGTAGAGCACTTACTGCCCCAAAGTAGGCAGGATCCCCCTCAGAGAATGCTGACACTACTGGGCTTCATTGGGTTGCACTTGGGCAGCTTCAGGGGGAGGGGGGGCACAGCGCTTGTGGGAGCATGCAGGACCTGGAGGAGTGAGTGTGCAGCCCATCGTTGGGCATGGTGCACAGATTTGAATAAAGTTAGTTGCTTGGCAAAAGTTTGCAGGCTGCCTCTGTCTTGGTCCGTTTTACTCAGTGAAGTGCGCAGTTGAAGATGGAAGGATATGGAAAGGGCCCAGACCTGGGATTCACAGGGACTCTGGCCTTCCTCGAGGTTAGGGTTAGGGATTGATTACAGTTAGGGGAGGTGTACGCTGGCTCCTTCTGAGGGGGCTGGTGTTAGGGATGAACTTACCCTAAAGCCAGTCAGGGCTTTTTCCAAGTGTGTGCTTTCACTAAGAAAACAACCTTGGCTTGTGAGGACACCGGTCTCCATCTGGATACAGAAGCTGGTGTCTTGCAGTCTAGGTGGGCATGAAAATGGGGGAAATGGTAGCTCCTCCTTCACCCTCAGCAGGACAGAACTAAGAACAGTGGGTTGAGGGGATACGCAGAAGTCTGTCCACCTGAACATGTTGGGCGTAGGAGCATATGAAGTCCCCCGGGGATTTTTGGGCAAGCAAGAGTCAAGTTGCTAGAGTGAGGAGCACCCATCTTGCTGTGGCTGTGGGGATGGCTCACGGGTACTGAGGATCTTGCCAGGAGTCCCCACAATTCCAATTCCCTCCCATGCGTGATTCACTATTCTGCAGAGTTTGATGTCATGTAATTGATATTGGCATCTAAAAGAGCTCCCTCCATCACACTACTACCAAGAGCCATAGGCATAGCACTCCGACCAGGAGCTGTCGGGTCTCTGCATAAGGTGGCCCGGGGGGTGAGGGATTGGACCACGTGGAGGGTGGCAGGTCAGTGTCTTCATGCCGGGCATGGGCACAGACCCCAAGGGTCAAGCAGAGGCTGCCTGGAAGGTGACAATGTTGTTGGAAGGTCCTTGGGGGTAGGACTGGGTGTTGGCGAAGGGACACATCTGCACCCGCAGGAGCAGGTGCGATGAAAGGAGGAGAGATCAGGGAGAGGCTGAGCCTGGGATCACACCTGCTCTTTCCTGACCGTCCTGCCCATCTCTGGGCAACTCCCTTAACTACTGTGTGTGGCCGACCTCTTTACACTTTTCCAGCCCCCTCTCAGAATCTCCCATCCTGGCAAGACATGACCCAATACCTGCCCTCATTCCCTTCTGGCTCATGCCTTCCTCTTCATTCTGAGTTCTAATTCCTCCTCCAGGGTTCGTGTCCAGTCAGGATGTCGGTGACTCCCAGAGTGTCTGCCCAGCATGTAGTTGTGTGGTCTTGGTGGTGGAAGGGTGGGGCAGCAGGTGGGCCAAACGGTTCAGGAACACAGTGGCCTGGTTTTTCTGTTAGGTGACAAAGGGCGGCACCTCTGGACCTTCTCCTTTCCTTTACTCCCTGGACCTTGCCACTTGCCCCTAGAGATGTCCCTCTGCCTTTCCCTTCTCCTGTCTGTGTGAAGAGACCAAGTCCCGCCTGCCCTCTTTGGCACCTGTGAAGGAACATTGACGCTGGGGGTGCATTTCCTGGCTGCCACACTCTCTGTTCCCAGGTTAGTCTCCACCTGGAGAAGGCCTCAGAGCAGGTGCTCCACTGTGCCAGCATGCTGTGGGGCTGCACACCCTGCTCCTGAGTTCAGTTAGCCTCTGGAAAACCACACCATGCAGGTCCTCCTGGGTGGTGGGTAAACACCTTCAACAGCCCCACCCACTGTGTCCCTGGGGTCCTGCTCAGCACACTTCGGGCACTTGGAAAATGTGGGGAGTGAAGGTCTGAGGCCTGAACTCTCCACTCGCTGGTGCCTAAGGGGGGCAAGTCAGCGCCCCTTCTGCACTCAGGGAGGTGGAAATATATATCTCTCTCAGGGTAAAGAATGGTAAGAGAGACGCGTTTGAGGAAACCTGCTGCACCCCGGAATGAGTGGGCCCTGGGTCTGCGATGGGCATTGTCTTAGTGACGCCTTGGACTCCTTCTGCTCCTCTCCCACCTGGCTGTGGCCTGTCTCCTCATGCCCATTTGGCCACAGGGTTCTTGGAAGAGGCAGAACCTAACCCCATCCCGCCCCGCCACTGACATGCTTTTTGACAAGCAGCAGCCCTGCCTGTCTGGTGTCAGCCCTATCTGGAGATGCGCAGACCGCCTGGCGCTCAGGCGACCTCAGGCCTTCAGGTTGAGCCCCGCCCTCCAGGACTGAGCCCAGCCTCCTGAGTGAGCCCGCCACCGGAAGACAATACGTGACAACTGCAGGCCCACTGCGCAAGTGACCTCTCCCGTCAGGTCCGCAGGCACAGAGGAGCCTGCCTGTTCCGCCTGCGCCAGTGCACAGGAGGGCCTGAGCCGCACGGGTAGTGCTGGCCGCGTGAACGCGGGACGAGCAGGAATGTCCTGAAGGACAGCAGCATTAATGGATAGTCCGGGGTCAGTCCCGATGACGTCAGCTTCCTGCCCGCCTGCAAACCCTCCCGTGGTTAGGGCCGTTGGTACCCGTTATCCCTGCTGGCGCATGCGCGGCACCTCCACGCTCCGCCCGCAACGGACGCTGGGAACAGTTGGAGGAGCGACAGCAACGAAGCCCGCCCCTTTGGAGCCATGCGCATGCGCCCCTGGCTCGCCACGGACCGGGCCTGGAAGAGCCCCGCGGGCATGGGGCAGTCAATGGCTGTCAAGCGGCTCTCCTTCCTTGAACATTCACTGCCGTCCCTCCTTGAAACGACCATTCAGGGTTGTCAGTGTTACAGTCCTGCCTCTCATGCACTTACATTACCCCCTCGGGGAAAACCGTTGTTGAAGGTTTCCCCTAAACACAGTGTCCTCCAGTGGGGGCGAGTCCCGTGTGCCCTTTGCACGCATGTCTTTGATTGCTGGTCATGCTTTTCAAAAACTAGCACGCCCGGTTTCTCTGGTCAGTCTGAAGCTGCCATCAAAGGACCGTTGTGGCAATGAGTTTAGACCTAGAAAACACGTTTCGACATACTTTCTTGACTCCATTCTGGGAGTTTTCCCGACAGCGTTTACTATACTTTCAGTATTTAATAGACAAAGATATTTCAATAAATATTGATTCATAAATACTTCCTATAAACCCTTTTGGTTTTCATTTGCTCAAGACTTGATAATAGGTCAATTTCAGTAGACAACGCAGCAGGCAGTAAAGGAGCAATTTCACCTTCCTCCACATCCCACTCGGCAACATAGTGCAGAATTTCAGTGCAGAAGTACAACTTGCTGTCCTTTATTTATATTTGGCAGATCTAACCACTCTGTTGTTTTGGGTAGGTTTCATTTTTAAGAAATGGTACACTCTCTCATTCTAGGATTCTAGCCTACAGATATAAAGTGAGGAGAAGCTTTTGTCCAGGACAGACCCCATGACTGTGTCAGCAGAGCTTCTGGAACATGTATTAATTTTTTTTGAGGGGAAAAGACAAACAAACGAAAAAAAGCACAGGAATTGAAAATACAAAAAAGTTTACGTATTATTTTAGTTGCATATAGTGCCATGGAAAGATTTCTTACCAAAAAGATACAGCACTGGTTTCCCTTGGAATAAACATCAGTTGGCCAGAGGAGAGAGGTCAGAGCAAGACTTGTTTTTTTCTCCATTATGCAGGATTTGAGTTTGAAACCATGGAAAGTTATTGCTTGTTCACATGCTAAGATTAAGTCCTTTAGAAGATAAAAGACAATTGAACATTGAACAACAGCATCATTAGCTGAGAAACCAAAAGAAGGGATCTGCGCTTGGTCCTGTACACTGCATGCTGTCTTATAATGGAAAAATGCATACCAGCTGAGGTGAGGCTGACCTGTGGCAGACTGCAGAGAATCTAGCAGTGACAAGACTTGGGACACAAGGACAGCTTTCTACACAGTGATGTGCATACAGCAATCAAAATCCTGGATCTGCTGGGACCAAGCTGTGTTACAACACCCAGGGCACTTGTCTCCTTACGAAGCCCTGTATTTATCAAGTCTGCTGACAAACTGATAAAGGAGCTCTGCATGGTCTTCCAAACTGATCCAGCACATGGATGAAATTTTGCTTCAAAAGCCATAATCTCGACACATGGCTGAGGAGCAGGGTGGGTTGAGGTGCACAAAAATAGGTTTATTGATAAGGTTGCAAGTAAAGGGTACATCAAGTAAATCCTTTTGCTGTGACTCTGAATACCAATTTAAAAGTCACCTGAGAGGAACATGCCAACCGGGTTGCCCTGTGTAAATGGAAGGCCTACCTGCCAGAGTCCTGCATGGACATTCTCCCACCCCCACCCAGGCCCAGCTGCCCCTGCCCCTCCCCCACTATGGAATGCCTGGAGTCCTACATTCTCCTGTTTAAATTCAAACTCGGGAGCATCTTCTGAGTCTGGTCACTCTCTGGGTACGGCAGTTGACTCATATATTGTGGAGGCTGGCAGCTATGGCCAGTGCTCAGCCTGCAGGGATGGTGTCAGAAGGAGGTAAGCTTGCAGGGTCTGGGGCCTATGATCAGACTCCATAGCATCCCCCTCAAACCCTCAGGAATTCAAATTTGACAGTGCCTCTGGGGACAGCTGATTGGGTGAAAGTAGAGGAAGGAGGAAGGCCTGGACTTCTGCAAGGACATCTCACTAGGGAAGCCCCTGGAAACCTGCTGCTGTGGTCAGGGAGGACAGCGCTTTAGAGGAGGACCAAGATGCCTGGTTCTAGGGAGTGGTGGGTTCGTGATGTCTGGTGGCACAAGGAAGGTTCTGGGCACAAGCCCTGTGTCGTGTCTTCAGGCATCTGGAACACATCCACAAATATTGTTATGAGAGATTTGGACCAGAGTTTCCTAAATTTTCAGAAGAATAGAGATAAATTGTCTTAGCCTGAAAACTGCTTGGTTGGTTAGCTCTGCTGTCATCTGTGATGGCATGTCTTCTCTGTTGGTGTGGCTGGGACTGGAGGGCACAGCTCAGAGCCTCTCAGCACCAGCCCCCCAGAGATTGCTTCTCTTTCAGTAGAAGCTGTTGTGTCTGAGGAACAGGGGAGGACAGCTGGGGAAGGCTTCAACCAACACAAGGCTTGGCGTCCTTTATTGTTCCAAATTTTTAGTCCTTTGTGAACCCTAAGGTTTTCAGATCCACTTCCTTTTCCCACGAACTCAAGGCATATTCTCTACTCTTGGTTTCCCTGTGGAGAAGAAGATTTCTCTCCTGTTCCCTCTCTACTCTTGAACAGATGTGGCGTGTTGTTGGTCTTCAGTTGAAGGTTGTGAAAGGGCGGTTCCTTTCTTCTTTCTTTCTTTCTTTCTTTCTTTCTTTCTTTCTTTCTTTCTTTCTTTCTTTCTTTCTTTCTTTCCTTTCTTTCTTTCTTTCTTTCTTCTCTTTCTTTTTTTCTTTCTTTTTCTCTCTTATTTTTTATTAAAAAGCTGTGGGGTACAATTCAGGGTTAGATACACAAATATTGATTATGGAGGTAACCTTGTTGATGAGGTATGCCCCTCCCTCCCTAGCAGATTTCCCTCAACTGCCAATCACACCCCCTCCCCTGACAGGTTCCCGTACTGCCAATCCTTTTCTTATAGTATTATAATTGTTCAAGGTCCACTTATGAGTGAGAACCTATGATACTCGGTTCTGTGTTTCTGTGATAGTTCACTGAGTATGATCGACACTAAATCCCTCCAAGGAGAGGAGCACATAATCAGCAACAAAATCTTCTAGTATTAGTATTAGGTTAGGACACTTGCCCTGATTAATGAGGTGCATGTGCTGTGGACCGTGTTGTATTTGACTAGCATCTTCAAGAGGGCTTCGTGATTACGGGTAGGCTCCACACAACTTGGTCCGCCCTGACCCTGCCTCATATCTGCTTCTTCCTGGCTTGTTACTTGCCATTATTGGGAGATCAAAGAAGAAGGACCACAGGTGGGCTCCTTTGCCACAGCCAGTTCTGAAATGACAAGCAGCTGTAAAATCTCTGCACACCTCCCCTGACAGCCCTGCCCCAATATATTTCCTGAATGTTTCCTAGCCGTCTAGAGCCATTGCTGGCTGTGCAATGACAGCATCCCAGAGAAGTCCACATCTCCCTCAAAGTCCTGCTTGCCGGAACAGAATTCCTGAGTGGCAGCAGGGACAACTGAGGCCCGGGGACAGAGTGGTCCAAATCTCTCCCAATGTAGCAGGTGCCCTGAGTGGTGTCATGAGAATCCCTTTCATGCTGGGCTTGGTGCAGCATCAGGTGATCTTTGAGGTTCCTGGGATACTGGCTTGGGAGAGATTTCCTTTGAGTGCTTTTGTTGGGTGTGTGAGGTGAGGAAAGAAGAGAGGGTCTTCTAGAAGCGCCAGGAAAAGGGAGAGTGAGGTGGAACTGGGCTGTAACTTTCGGACCTGCAGGCTCCATCCACACAGGCCCCAGGGTGCTGATAACTGCACAGGGAGGTACCCTCACTACTGGTGAGTGTCCCACCAGGGACACCCGACCCTGGCTTGGGAGACACCTATGAGGCTGGCGGGTGTCTGTTAAGGATACCCTAGGGGCCCCTCAGCTGGCTGGGAAGGCTTGGGTGTTTCTTCTTGGAGACCCTGTAGGGAATCTTGGTGACCTGGGACATGTTGTCTTGTGGAATAACTCTTGACTGGAGGAGTAAAGTGTCCAATTCACTAGGATTCATCTGCACAATACATTCTTCCCAACCTCATGGTCCTTACCTGTGAGTTCCTCACTGATTCCTCTGGAGATGATGGGAAGTTGAGAAATTGTTCATGTCTGCCCTGTCTCCATTTCGCTTCACCCTCTTTTTGTCTCTACAGCTGGTCTACTGCTGGGACCGACCGTAATTATGAACTCTGGCATCTCCCTGTCTCCTTTCACGGCTCTGCCCTTTGCCCCAACCACTCCCAACCCAGCACCCAGGCTACCTTGGCCACAGCACCCAACAGCCCTGTTGCCTGTAGCTCCTCCTCCAGGCAAACCTCTGTTGCTGCCTGCTTTTCCCAGGCCAACTCTGGTGGCATCAAATGGTACCCACAGCCTGAGCGAGGCAGGGACCCTCAATGGCATCATGAATGTCAGAGCAGAAGTGGGGCTTCCACAACTCCGACCCACTCAGACCTTCATCCTGCCTCAGGCCCCCCTCAGCTGGTGTGCCCCAGAAGCCCTCTGCGAGGGCAATGTGTGTCCCCCAGCATCTCGTGTGGAGACCCTTGGGCCTGCCTCGGCAGCTGGGGGCACCCAGGCCAACGAAGGAGACCGGTGCCTAGGACGCCCTCCTCCAGCGCCACCACCAGCTGCCCTGCTGGCCCCCATTGTGTCCTTCTGGAGCAAGGGACCAGAGCACAAGAGACTTCTGGGAATGGCAGCCTAGCCCCCTCTCAGGCCAGGGCCCGCTGCAAGATTTTGGAGCTCCAACAGCGTGTATGCCAACTTCCGGCGCTGGCAGTGCTTCAAGTCCCTGGCCTGGAGGCACCTTCCACAGAGTCCTGATGCCGAGGCGCTCTCCTGCTTCCTCATGTGAGCACCCCAAGCCAGATCTCAGTCTGGAGACCCACATTGAGAGCAGCAGGGATGGAGGGGTCCAGTGATCTAGGGGACCCAGAAGAAAAGTCATAGCCCCCTGGGAGCAGATAAATGTGGGCTGGGCATATGACTCCTCCAGTGGAGCTGCTTAGGGTTCACCCTCTACCTACAGTGGTTCCCGGTACCACTCTCTGCTGTTCTGGACACCTGTTCCTGTTCCCCACAGGGACTGAGCTTTCTGCCTCTCTCCAGAGCTGCCAGGAAGCTGGTTAATGGCTCAGTCCTGGGGCCCTGGAACCTGCATGTTAACCCTCGCTCCAGATCAATCCAGCAGGGTCTCATCAGCTCAGGCTGTCCTGAACACTACAGACTTGGCATTCGTGTCTTAGAGCGCTAGAGGCCGGAAGGCCCAGGTCTGAGTGCCTGCAGAGTCTTCTGGTCAGGACCAGCCTCCAAACCAGAGGTGGCCAGCTCTGGCTGTGTCCTCATGAGGTTGCAAGAGAGGTCTGTGCTTTTCCTCTTCCATCAGGGCACTAATCCCATTCTAATCGTGCAGAGCCAACCCCACCCTCGAGGTCTGGTCTTGTCCTGACCACCTCCCATAGTGTCATATGCAAAATCCCTCAAATTGACCATTAGGGCTTCAAGTCTGGAATTGGGAAGGGGGCACAAATATTCCACCCACAGCACTAATTATTCCACACAGCCATATTGGGGACTCAGAGGGAAGGAAGGGACACCACACGATCCCCGAGGTGTTGAAGTTTGGTCGTGCGAGGGCATCCTGGGGTCCCAGGTGAACACACTGGGGTGCGATGCGACAGAAACAGATGGCAGAAAGACCGGGAGGCCCAGGGATAAGTACTGGGTGGGGTTGCTCTGCACGGAAGGTGGGCATGGCAGTGTGACTGATCCTTGCGCTTACAGCCCAGTGCTCCGATCCCTGGCCCGTCTGAAGCCCACCATGCCCCTGGAAGAGGGACTTTGTCGGGCCTTGGAGGAGTGGCAGCACCAGTACCTCCAACCGAATGATATATTATGAGATGGCCGCAAAGTGAGTCGGGGTCCTGGGTGCAAGGGCTAGCTGTGCTGAGTGCCCAGAAGATGGGGGGAGTTCGTAGACTGTCACAGGATACTCTGGCCCTTTGATGCTCAGGAAGCTGCATCCTTTACCTGGAGCCCTTAGGGTCTTTCTCCTGCCATCTCAGAAGCAGCCCCTGCCAGGCTGAGGTCAAACCCCTTGTTGATATTGGAGGTCTTGGCGGGAACAGTTACCAACATAGCCCAGAGAGGGCCACCTCACTTCTGGAGATTGTGCAGAGATGTCGAACACATTTTTCGTGTCCACTGTCCTTCAGAAAAGTGATCAGAAGCTGGTCACCTGCCTTCCCAGCTTTGTCTGGGGGGTTGGTGGGTGGCCAGCATCTCAGGCACTGGAGACCTGCTTCCAGCCCTGCTGACGTAGCTCCTCATTCATCACCCCACTAGAGCAGATGGACAGCAGACCTCAGAGGACATGAGATCCCTCCTCTAGTCTATGTGTCCCTATCCTCGTGTGTCCTGGACCATTTCTTTACCACGTTATCCTCAAGCTCTCAAGTCCTGGCCTTGGATCTCATGCTCAGGATAACCTCCCTCATGCTTTTTCTTGAGTAGTAGCCCTGATCCGGCTGCATATTCAGGAGGGATCATCTGCTGTGGGCCCTACACGTGCTGGATGAGTAGGCCCCAAACTGTGGCCTTGCCTGTGGGAGTGTCCCCTCCTGGGACTGTCCCCAGGCAAGGCCGGATGGGATCCTCAAGACAATCCCTCCCCATCCCTGTCTTTGAGGGCTGCTGGAGTTTGGGGGCTGGCCTGGACCTTTTCTCAGTGTTGTTGTGTCTCCCTCATCCCCAGGTTCATGGAATTTGAGTCTGAGGAAATGCAGATTCAGGAATTGCAGCCGATGACAGTGCCCCTGGGCCTGCCTCCTCCAGCCCCACTGAGGCCTGACCCTCAAAGGCCTCTAGCCCCTGAGGGTGCCCGACCAGGTACGACTTCCCACTTCCCTACAGGAGCCTTTGGCTACAGCCAAGGGGCACAGGGAGGCCGCTGTCCACTCTTTCCATACTTTCCTGGCCTGCCCAGAGCCTGAGAACTCACCTGCTCGTGGCCGTGGCCTGGGAGTCACCTGGTCAAGTTCCAAAGCTTTATCGCTTTCCCATCCAAAACCCACCATTCATCTGCTTAGCAATGGGCATTCGTGGTGTGAGACCTGGGATCTCAGTGGCTCCTGGCGTCCTCCCACATGATGCTGTCATGTCTATTCTACCTCCTGCATGTCAGCTCTCGTGGTCCTAGTCAGGTGTCCCAACCCAGGCTGGACCCATTTCGTGTCTCTGAGCAGTTCCCTCCCCAGAGTGATGGAGGTGGGAGCTGAAGGCCCCGTCACACCCGTTCTTGTTCATCTTGGCCTCAGTTGACCTTCCCAGCAAGGCCGGACCCAAGACCCTGCCTGCTCACCTGGTACCACCCAGAGCCCAGCAGCCACCAGAGACCCAGGCCCCCAAGGAGATTCCGCCTGAAGCCACGAGGGAGTACTTTAATATCATGGAGGGATTGCTGGGGCCTTGCCTCCAGGCACAGCAGCAAGAGGACATGATTCTACAACCTCAGGAGCAGGAGGAGACATTCCCGGACCAGGGTCTCCTGAGCTACCTTGAGAAGCTGTGCTCCCAGGAGGACTTTATTACCAAGGTGAGGTGTCCTGGAGTGCCAGGGTCTGTGGTAATCCGGGGACTCAAGCTCTTGGAATTCAGCTCTGTTCTTCAGCTACTAAGCAGTGTGTGTGTGTGTGTGTGTGTGTGTGTGTGTTGGTTGGGGATGTGACTGTGTGAGTGTATGTAAGTGGATGTGTCTGTGTGTCAGTTTTTGTTTTTTATCAGTGTGTGTGTTTTGGGTGTGAGTTTGTATGCTATATGTGTCTTCATATTTCTGTGTGTGTTCCCAATTCTGTTTATCTGACTCAGTGAAGTATGTTTGTCTACCTCTGGTTGTGTGCTTTTTCAACCACCAAGTGTGTGTGTGTGTGTGTGTGTGTGTGTGTGTGTGTGTGTGGTGTGTGTTTTGTTGTAACTATGGGTGGCCAGTATAAAAACACCATGCATGGGGTTGTGGACCAGGAAGGGTGGTCATTTCTTTCTGCCTCTCCTGGGGTCCCTTTGGCTTCAGGGTTCTCCATGCTCAGGATGCTCTCATCCTGTCCCTGTAATCATAGGTGGAGGCTGTCATTCATCCACAATTCCTAGAAGACCTGCTCTCCCCAGATCTGCAGAGGGATCCCTTGGCCCTTATTGAGGAGCTGGAGCAGGAAGAAGCATTGACCCTCACACAGGTACCCAGAAGTGGGAGGGACACCAGGTACATCAGGGCAGCTAGGGACATCAGGAACACCAGGGGCGGGAGGGACACTAGGAAATCCAGGGGAGGGAGAGACACCAGGACACAATCAGAGAGAAGGAGAACAGGAACAGCAGGGCAGAGAGGGACACGGGGAACACCAGGACAGGGAGGGACACTTGGCAAATCAGGGCAGGGATGGACACTGGGAAAACTCCAGGAGAGAGGGACACTAGAACACCAGGGAGGGAAGGCCACCAGGAACTTGAGGGCAGGGTGGGACATGGGAACCACAGGGCAGGGAGTGATGCTGGAAAAACCAGGGCAGGAGGGACAACAGGAACATCAGGGAAGGGAGGGACACCTGGGCTGACCAGGTAAAGAGTGACTCCAGGAGCACCAGGGAGGTGAGGGGCACCAGAAACACCAGGCCTGGGTGGGACACCAGAAATACCAGGGCAGGGAGGGCACCGGGATCACCAGTAGGGAGAGAGACACCGGGAACATCTGGGCAGGCATGGACGCCGGGAGCACCAGGGGAGGAAGGGACTCTGGAACACCAGGGATAGGGAGGGACAGTGGGAACACTGTGGCTGGAGGACAGGGGAAGTCCTGGGTAGCGCAGGACACTGGCAACATCAGGGGAGGGAATGACACCACGAACACCAGGGTAGGTATAGACATCGGGAACTTAATGGCAGGGAAGGTCACCAGGAATCTAGGGAAGGTAGGGATGCCAGGAACGCCTGGGGAGAAAGGGCCACCGGGGAACACCAGTGGAGTGAAGGACACCGGGAACTTCAGGGCTGCGAAGCACAGTGGAACTTCAGGAGAAGGAGGGACAATGGTGACATCAGACCTGGACACCAGGAAAGCAGGGCAGGGAGGGACCCTGGTAACAACAGTGTAGAGAGGGACAACAGGAACACCAGGGGAAGGAGGAAACCAGCAACTTCAGGGAAGGAGAGACACCAGGAACACCAGAGCAGGGAGGGACACCGAAAATCTAGGGGAGGGAAGGACACCCAGAACTCCAGAGGAGGGGAGAGACCAGGAACACCCAGCAGGGAGAGCACCAGAATCTTTGGGCAAGGAGGGACACCAGGAAAACCAGGGCAGGGAGGGACACACGGACCGCAAGGGTCAAAGGGACATGGGGAATTACAGGGCAGCGAGAGTTTGAGGATTTTTAGTGTAGAAAGGGACACTGGGAAAACCAGGTCAGGTGAGACACCGAGAACAGCAGGGCAAAGGGACACCAGGAATTTCATGGCAGGGAGAGATGCAAGCAACTTCACCCAGGAAGGGAAACCCGCAAACTAACACTAGGGCAGGGAGGTGCACAAGCAAAACAGGGGAATGTGGCACACCGGGAATGCCAGTGAGGGAGGACACCAACAACGCAGGGGAGGGAGGGACACTAGCAACTCCAGGGGAAGGAGGGATACCAGCATAAACAACCCACCCAATTTTCTCCTCTACACTGGCCGTATTCTGGGTTCTGAGGGGAGTCTCCCCAGGGAGAAAATGCTGGTGTTTATAATTGAGAAGTCAGAGAAGAGCCAAGGGGTGGTCAGGACACACCTGCAGCCAAGCTCATAGGCCCAGCAACGCTGCAGAGTGTCTTGTCATGAAGCCCCTTTCGCAATCCTCCCCCAGCCCCTGCCAAGTGCTTGTGTCCCCACGCCCTTGGAGCCTGCTACCTGGGCAGCCCGCTGAGTGCCTGATTCCTCCCCAGCTGGTGGAGAAGCGCCTCCTGGCCCTGAAGGAGGAAGAGGGTGCCGGGGCCACCCTGAGTCATGGCGATTGTGGGTTGCGCTCACTTTCCCTCAAGTCTGCAGTTAGCCAAGGAGCAGAGACACACGACTGTGGCCACCAACTAAGAGTCAGCACAGACACCTGCATGCCCCAGATGGGCCAACAAAGCCCTCCTGGACATGGCCGAGTGCACACCACCCTGTCCTGGCCTGAGGACCGTACTCTACTCCCAAGGTGCCCAAAGCCTTCCACACCAAGGGCCGCTCAGCCACCCTCTTCTGCCCAGGACCACCGTCCAGTCTCTCCTGGTCTCTTAGAAGGAGCCCCTGCTGTCTGTGTGACAGCTGGGCAAGTGGATATGTTTAGTGAGGATGAGGATGAGCTCCCAGCCTGGCCTTCCTCTTTGGCTCTCGGGGCCAACCGCTGCCCTGGGAGACTTCCTTGAGTCCGGGCCCTTCCTCCGGACTTCAGAGCCTTGGAGATCAAGGTTCCTCAGCAAGTCACCCATCCCCACCTAGTCATCAAAGGAGCCACAGCTCTGCATCACTTCCTGATGCCATGTCCAGAGATCCAGAGCTCCTTGGCGGGCCGTCCCCTGGTGGACAGATGTTCCTTCGGGGGCTTGGGTTCGGAGTTCCTGGGGGACAAGCTCTGGGCTCGGGAGTGGACCGATGTCCACACCACCCAAAGAGAAAGCGTGACTCGTCTGTCACCAAGAGAGGGAGGAAACGACACTGCAGCCAGAAGGGGTCGGGGACAACCTCTTAGGTGCCAGCTCTCATTTGGGGACTTGGACAATGGAATTCTTTGGGCATCTACTACCCCAAATGAGCCAGGGATCCCCCTCAGAGAATGCTGACCCAGTTGGGTCTCAGTGAATTGTGGGTGGGCAGTTTCTGCGGGAGGGGGAGGGCAGCTCTTGGGAGGCTGCATGACCTGGGGGAGGGAGTGGGAAGCCCGTCTTTGGGCACTGTGCATAGATGGGAATAAATGTAGTTGTGTTGGCAAATGGTCTCAGGCTGCCTCTGTTCTCCTCAGTGCACTGGGCAATTGAGTACATCAGGGGCCGGTAGGGCCCAGTCTGGGTTCCATGGAGATGTGTCCTTCTTCAAGGTTTTGGTTAGGGCTTTATCAGGATTAGGGGAGGTGTAGTCTGTCTACGTTGCACTGATTGACTCTGACTGATTCCCGGGGCCCTCTGACGCCTCCTCTCAAGTCCTCGCCTAAGATGGGGGCTTCTCTGGGTTGTCCCGTCAGTGTTAGTAGCCCTTAACAATCTTGATGGATAGTTACTGTGAGCCTTACAGCTCTCTGTGTCACATACCTATTTTCTGCTTCTGTGCCTATAGACGGCACTGTTCTCTGAGCAGCCTCTTTCTGTTTCCATGGAGGCTGGTGTCAGGGCTGGACCTCTCCTAAGCCCAGCCAGGGCTTTTCCCAAGGGTGTGGTTTCGCCAAGTAAAAAGCCTTGGCTTGTTAGGACACCACTCTCGACCTGGATACAGAGGCTGGCGTCATCTAGGCTAGGTGGGTGTAAAAATGGAGATGATAGCTCCTCCTTTTTCCTCAGCATGACAGAACAAGGGATAGTGGCCTGATGGGTAAGCAGGCATCTTCCTAACTGGGCATGTTGGGATATGATCTAGCAGGAGATGTGAAGTCCCTGCGAGATTTCTGGGCAAGCAAGAGTCAGTTCACTCGAGTGAGGAACACCCATCCTGCTTTGGCTGTGGGAACTGTTCTCAGGGATCCTCAGAATCTTGCCAGAAGTCCCCACAGCTCCTATTGCCTCCCCTCAGATGCCTGACCTCTGCAGAGTACATTGATATGGGCATCTAAAAGAAGATTCTTCCCATTGCACTACTACTAATGGCCATAGGCATAGCATTTTGGCCAGGCGCTGGCAGGTCTCAGCATAAGGTGGTCCCAGGGTTTGGGAGATGGGAACAGGTAAAGCTGGATGGTCAGCGTCTTCTTGCTGGCCATGGGCTCAGACCCCACCGGCCTAGCAGAGGATGCCCAGAAGGTGACATTTGTTGTCTGGACTCTGCCTGGGGTTGGGACTGGGTGTTGCCTGGAGGGACATGTCTGCACCTGCTGGAGCAGGTGTGATGAGAGGAGGAGGGTTCATGGAGGGGGTGAACCTGGGAGAACCCTTGCTCTTTCCCAGACCATCCTTCCCATCTCTGGAAACTCCCTCAAACACTGGGTGTGGCCGACTTCTGCACACTTCTCCAGCCCCCTCTCAGAATATCCCGTCCTTGCAGAGACATGACCCAATGCCTGCCCTCATTCCTTCCTGGCCAATGCCTTCCTTCTCATTCTGAGTTCTGATTCCTCCTCCAAGGCCCATCAGGTCAGGATGTTTATGACTCCCAGAGTGTCTGCCCCAGCCCTGCCCAGCATGCAGCTGTGGGACTGCACACCATGCCCCTGATGGCAGGAAGCCTCTAGAATACCACTTCTGGAAGGTCCTCATGGGCAATGGGTAGGCATCCTCACCTCCCCAACAACCTGAGTTCCAGCTCAGTACCCTTGAGACACTAGGAAAAATGTGGGGAGTGAAGGTCAGAGCCCTGACTCTGTTCACTGATGCCTGACGTGGGACAGTCAGGCGACTCCTCTGTCCTCAGGAAGACGTGAAATATATCCCTCTTTCAGGGATTAAGAACGTTAAGAGATTCGTGATTGAAGGGAACATGCTGTATCCCTGGAATGAATGGGCCCTCGATCTGGAATGGGCCTTGTCTTTGTGACACCTTGAACTCCTGTTGCTCCTCAGCCACTTGACTGTGGTGTGCCCCATCATCCCTGTTTTGGCTGCATGGTTCCGGAAAAGGCGAACCTATGCTTCCTCCTATCTGTGCCCTGCCTGAACCCTGAAAGCTGTCCCTGAACTTGTACAATGAGGCTGATGGGAGGGACCTTTTACACTGAACGTGTGCTCCCCAAAATTCCTATATTGCAGTCCTAACCCCAATGTGATGGTATATGGAGGTGGGCCCTTGGGGGCGATTATTCGTTTCAAGAAGGCCATGCTCTTTTGGCCTCTTGAAACGATTAGTGAATGAGCGAAAGCTCTCTTTCTCTCTGCCACTAAAATATACGGCAAGAAGGCGGCCATCTGCAAGCCAGGAAAAGAGTCCTCACCAGAACGTGGTCACACTGGTGACCTGACCTCGGATATGCTGACTCCAGATGGTGCGAAATACATTTGTGTTGTTGATAGGCCACACAGTCTATGCTAGTTTGTCATAGCCCAATCTGACAAGGAAAGGTCCATCATCTCAGGAACTTCCTTCCTGGTTGGTACTCAGAAAACATGTATGAGAAGCAACAGAAAGACGGAAGAGGCCACATTTTCCTGGTGTCAACACACTTCCATCACACACACAATTGTGTAAGATATGAAGAAGGTTGTAAGCAAGTGAAAAAGCATCTATAAAGCCTATGATGTCACTGCATGCAGTCTCAAGGGAGATCATGATGCTCACACAGCAGGTGCTCAGTGTGTGTTGCATGTGATCTTGTGGATTTCACCTCCCTGCCCACTCACGGAGTCTCCACAGAAAGCTTGTGAGGAATGAGGCCACACTCCAGGAACAAGCCTGCCTGACTCTGCTGTCACTCAGTCATCAGCCATCACTGGGTTGCTACCACCCTGGCACATCGCCTGTGAGGAACTTGTTAGGCGGTTTCCCTGAAATCTGTGTAATAGCAACATTGAGGTGCTCTGTTTGCAGCCCTTTGAGCCTGTTTTAGGCAAATGTGTCATGATTAAGCTGTACTAATAGACAGTTCATTTCCCATCCTGAACTCAGTTTCCTGAAGGACAAATTCCACCTCTCATACCATAGTCCTTCCTTGGACTATTCTTTGGAATATATAGGTTAGTTCCAAAGTTCTTTTTCAGGGGCTTCTACTGAGTGCCCAATTATTGTGTAAAGAGTGTGGAGGATTGAAATTTTTCTCTGCAAACTCGATGTGAAGATAGGATGGTAAGCTTCCTAACACTTGTCAGTAGAGGAATTAGTCCCACATAGTAGTTCCATCCTTTGCAATCGGTTGGTATAGTTTGAGACGAATCCAAGGCAGGTTTTTCTCCATCATAATGTGCCAAAGGTGAGCCTCAAAGACAATCATCCAAACAGAGTCGTGCCAATGGGGCATCATCGTATCATCTGTACCAACTGGGCACACGAGATCCTGCCCCATCTCATGACTTTCCCTGAATTCCTCACGAATGGGGTTTCTTAGTGAGCAAACATCAGGTGCCCATAGATACAAGACATCCTACATTGGCCTTCATTCTGTTGTTTTCTTTTCATTTTTTTAAAAGAAAACTAATATTTTCATTATGAATATTTCAACCATATAGGAAAATATATTAGAAATCCATGTAGCCAGCACCTAGATGTAGGCAATATGAGCTTTTAAAAAAAATTTTTTTAAAGATGTGTGGCGCAATTCAAGATTAGGAAAATCAGTGGTCATCATCCAGGTGAAGTTTAACCCTCTCATTATCCTCACTTTGTCTGGTTTGGGATCAGGTTATCTATTGATATTATGTCACCCCCTCCCCTGGGAGTGGCCGCTATTGCCAATCCCTATTTGTAGTATTATGATAAATGTCCA
The DNA here is from genome assembly GCA_027257055.1 of Cephalopachus bancanus. Classification (NCBI taxonomy): domain Eukaryota; kingdom Metazoa; phylum Chordata; class Mammalia; order Primates; family Tarsiidae; genus Cephalopachus; species Cephalopachus bancanus. The sequence continues at coordinate 23,452 of JAPVLO010006934.1, read as the reverse complement.
GGATCCCCTTATGAATGAGAACATGTGGTACTCAGTTGTTTCTCTGATAGATCACTAAATATGATAAATTCTAAATCCACCAAGTTGCTGTGAAGTCCATATGTTTGTCCTTCTTCCTGGCTGCATAATATTTCATCATAGATATGTACCACATTTTTTATTCAGTCTACTTTCGAGGGTCAGCACAATTGGTTCCATGTTCTTGTGACTGTAAACAGTGCTGCAATAAACATATATGCACAGGTATTTTTTTTTTTGTAGAATGATTAGGGTTCCTCCAGGTAAATTCCCAGAAGGGTGATTGCTAGGTAGTATGAAAGGCCGATATTTAGATCTTTGAGAAGTCACCACTCTATTGTCCACAGGGGTTGTATGAATTTACACTCCCACAAACAGTGTAGAAGTGTTCCCTTTTCTCTGCATCCTCTTCAGCATGTGTTGTTTCTGAGATATTAATGATGGTCATCATTAATGACTTGAAATAGTTGGTATCTCAGTGTGGTTTTGATTTTTATTTCTTTGATGATTAGTAAAGCTAAGCATTTTTTTCCTGTGTCTGTTGGCTGCTTGTATGTCTTCTTTTGAGAGATATCTTCATATCTTTTGCCCGATTTTAAGAGGGCTTTTTTTTCTTTAGGTACATTTAAATTCTTGGTAGATCCTGGATGTTAGGCCTTTGTCAGATATACAGTTGGCAAATATTTTTCTCATTTTGTGGGTTCTCTCCCTACGCTGTTGAGGGTTTCTTTGGCTTTGCAGAGACTTTTCAGTTTGATGAGGTACTACTTGTGTATCTTCTCTCTTATGGCATGGTCTCTTGTGGTTTTGATCAGGAATTGGTGGCCTATTCCAATTTCTGAAAGTGTGTCTCTTGCATTTTCTAAGATTCTGATCGCTTTTGGTTGTACGTTTTGGCCTTTGTTCTATTTAGAGTTGATTTTTGCATATGATGATAGGTAGGGGTCCTGTTTCGTTCTTCCACATGTGGTCAGCCAGTTTTCCAAGCACCATTTACCTATTGGGCTTTCCTCTCCCCAGTGGTTGTTGGTGGAAACTTTGTCAAAGATGAGTTGGTGGAGAAATTGAGGTTTTGCTTCTGGAATCTTTATCCTGTTCTATTGGTCTATATGTCTGTTCTTGTACCAATACGAGGTTGTTTTGATTATTATAGCCCTATATTAAAGTATAAAGTCTTAAAGTGTGATACCTCCTGCATTGTTCATTTTGCTGAGGTCTTTTTTTTGGCTACTTGTGGTTTTCTATGTCTCCATATGAAATTTCTGTATTGTCGTTTCCTGATGTGAGATGAATAATGTTGGTAATTTAATCGGCATTACATCCTATACTGACATCCATTCCCTTGTTTTCCTTTCTATTCATTTTTAAAGAAAGCAAATAATTTTACATAGGAATGTTTCGTCATATAGAAAAATATATTAGAAATCCATATAGCCACCACCTAAAGTAGACAATGTGAGCATTTTTTTCTCTTTTAATTTTTATTTTAAAATTGTGGGAGTACAGTTGCGGGTTAGGTATACAAATATTCGTTGTGCAGTTACCATTATTGATGTGGTGTGCCCCCTTTCACAGGCAGATATCACTACTGTCAATCCCACCTACACACCCTCCAACACCCCCTCCCCCCAGTTTCCTGCTACATTCAGTCCTTTCTTATAGGAATATAGCAATTGTTCAAGGTCCACTTATGAGTGAGAACATGTGATACTCAGTTCTTTGTTTCTGTGAGAGATCACTCAGTATTACAGACTCTAATTCCATTCAGGTTGGTACATATACACAATGGAATACTATGTAGCCATAAAGTGAGCATTTTTTTAAAAAAATTTAACGATGTGGGGTACAATTCAGGATTAAAAACATAAGTGGTAATCATACAGGTAAATCGGCCCTCCCATTGGTCCATACTTCACCTGGTTTGGGATCATGTAACCTATGATATTATGTCCCTCTCTGCCTCCCTTGGTAGTGTCTCAGTACTGTCAATCCCTTTCTTGTAGTATTATGATAAATGATCAGGATCCCCTTATGGGTGATAACGTTAGATACTTATTGTTTCTGTGATAGATCACGAAGTATGATAAACTCTAAATTCACCCTGGAGTAGGATAGACATCTTAACAATGGTGATTCTTCCAATCTGTGAGCATGAAATATTTTTCCAATTGTTTCTGTCATCTTTGATTTCCTTGAGCAGTGCTTTGAAGTTTTCATTGTCAATGTCTTTCACTTCTCTGGTTAGGAAGATGTCATGGTATTTCTTTTTAGGGGTGTGGCTATTTTGAATAGGATTGTGCTTTTCTTTGGTTCTCTGCCTGTTGGTTGTTGGTGTATAAAAATGCAGCAGTCTTCTGCATATTGATTTTGTGCCCTGAGACTTTTCTAAAGTCCTATATCTGTGCAGGGAGATCTTTGACAGGTTCTCTTGGGATTCAGGGTATAGGATCGTAATATCATCAGTAAAGAGGGATGACCTAACTACCTCCTTTCTATTTAAAAACCCCTGATTTTCTTCTCTTGTCTGATTGCTCTATCTATTAATAGGACTTCCAACATTATGTTGAAGAGGAGGGGTGAGAGGGGAAGTTGCATCTCATTGCTCTGGTTTTCAGGGGAAATGTTTCTAATGCCTATCCATTTAGCAATTTGTTGGCTGGGTGTTTACTGTAGTTAGTTCCTACTATTTTGAGATATGTTCCCTCGATGCTTAGATGTTCAAGAGTTTTTATCAAAAAGAGAAGCGGGGTTTTCTCAAAAGCTTTTTTCTACATCTAATGATATAATCATGTGGTTCTTGTTTTTATATCTGTTGATGTATTGAATTACATTTATGGTCTTGTGGATGATGAAGCAGTCCTGCATCCTGGGGTGAAGGATACTTGACTGTGGTGGATAATTTTTGAGATGTGTTGTTGGATCTGCTTAGCTAGAATTCTTTTGAGAAATTTTGCTTTTATGTTCATCAGGAGACAATGTAAACAGTTTATAATTTTGCCTCAACTCCTTTTAAAAATAAATGTCTTCAGATAGTCAAATAGTACACTTTTACTCATTTACATTTTACAATTTGTTTTTTTGTAGAATATGCAACTATCACCTGCTAACTACACTCACAGAATTTGCAGCAATCACCACAATACATTTTATAACATTTTCATCTCCTCAACCAGAAACCCTATACCCTGGTTATTGCTTCAGCCCCCCCATCAATGCCTAGCCCTAAGCAACTGCTGATTAATCTCAACATAATTTTCCATGTGAAAGGAATCATAAAATATTGGCCTTTCACGTCTTTTAATTTAACTTTGAATAATATTTTCAAGGTTCATCCTTGTTACACCATGTATAATTACATCAAAAGTTTTACTGAATAATATTTCATTGGGTGGATATACTAAAATCTGTTAATCTATTCTCCAGTTTGGGGACATGAACTGTTTTCACTTATTGTCTATTATGAGTAATACTGCTAAGAACATTTGTGTACAAAGTTTTGTGGAGATGCGTGATTGTATTTTTCATGACTATATCCAAAGAGTAGAATTGTAGTATTATGTGGAAACTTTATATTTAAACTTTTCAGAAGGTTGCAGATCATTTTTAATGCAGATGCTTCATTGTATATATCCACTGGCCATGTATAGGGGTTCCCGTTTCTCTCCATATACGAGCCAATATATGCTGTCATCTGTTATTTCTATAATAGTGATCCCAGTGGTTCTGAAGTTGCATCTCACTGTAGTTTTGAGTTGTATCTCCCAGTTGTTAAGCCTCTTTTCATGTGCTTATGGACCATTTGTATATATTCCTTGGAGCAATGTGTATTCAGCCTTTGCCCATTTTATATTGCTTTGTCGTTTATATTGAATTATACGAAATCTTTATATATATCACAGATAAACATATTTGCAAGATATAGTTTGCAAAAATATCCTCCCATTCCATGGTCTGTCGTTTACTTTCATCATCATACTGTTTGAAATACAGAAGTTTTGACTTTGGATGAAGTCCAATTTTTACATTTCTTCTTTTCTTTCTCGCGCTTTTGGTGTGATATCTAAGAAACCATTAACAAGTTCAGGATTAAAAAGATCTATTCCTATGCTTCCTCCTTTTAAAAAAACCATCTTGGCCCTTCATAAGCATACATTTCAGGAATATTAAACAGACTCACATTGTTATGCAGTAGTTTTTGGAAATTTTTCATATTTTAAAACTGAAATTATATACATATTAGACCCATATTTTCCTCCAGCCAACCCTTGGCTATAGCCTTTCCAATTTCTGTTTCCAAATAAATGTCTGTATTGGTTGTTTCCAGGTCTGAGAATGATGATGTTGTGTATTACATCATATTTGTTGATTGCTTTGGGTAGGATGGACCTCTTAACAAAGTTGATTCTTCCAATCTGTGAGTATGGAATATTTTTCCATTTGTTTGTGTCATCTTTGAGTTCTTTGAGTAGTGTTTTGCAGTTTTCATTGTAGGGAACTTTGACTTCCATAGTTAGGAACTGCTGAGATATTTCATTTTTTATTCTTGACTATTATAAATGGGATTGTGATTTTTATATGGTTCTCTACCTGTTTAAAGAATGTGACTGTCTTTTGCACACTTATTTTGAACACTGAGACCTTGGCAAAGTCCTTTATCATAGCAAGGAGGTTTTAGAGAGTTTCTGATGTATTTTGAAGATATAGGATCATACAGTCAGCAAAGAGGGATAACTTGACTTCTCCTTTTCTTATTTGGATACTGATGATTTCCTTCTGTTATGTGACTGCTCTAGCTAGGACATCCAACACTATGTTGAACAAGAGGGATGAGAGTGGGCAATCTTGTCATGTTCTAGTTTTCAAGGGAAATGCTTCCAATTTTTGTCTGTTTAGTAATTTGTTGACTATGAGTTTGTCCTAGATGGCTCTTACTATTTTGTGGCATGTTCCCTCTATGACTAGGTGTTTGAGGGTTCTTATTAAGATGGGATGAAACAAAATACCCAATTCATAACATTGTTAAAAATTCTCTAACAGAAGCTTAAAAGTACAGAGATTTTTAAAGTTGGTAATCTTAGTCCATTTTTACATTGTTATAAAGGAATTCTAAGACTGTAATATATACTGAAGAGAGGCTTATCTGACCCCTGGTTCTGAATGCATACAAGAAACATGGCCTCCTTAAGTGTTGGCATTACAGGCTGAGCTACCATTTTTCTGTAATTTTTGACATGATGTTCTCAAGTGATAACTTTATGGTTGAGACATCTTTTTAGCTTTAAAATGTAAAGCAGTATTTGGATTTAGAAGCTTAGCCTCTTATACTAAGATGGATGTGTGTATATGTGTGTGTATATTTACATACATGTATTTATATACATTTCACAAGCCAAATACAAGCACATTTACTTGTCACAGTACATTCTATAATCTAGTTGTAAATTCTTCCATTAACAAGTGAGACACTAAACCATGCCCTCAAGATCAATCTGTCTAACAAATTTGTCCTTAATTTAAAAAGTCTCTTTTTCAGCTGGGCTCGGTGGCTCAGCCTGTAATCCCACGCCTTTGGGAGGCTGAGGTGAGTGGATTGCCTGAGCCCGCGGGTTCAAGACCTGCCTGGGTAGCGAGTCCTCATCTCTACAATAAATAGAAAAATTAACCAGGCGTGGTAGCACATGCCGTAATTCCGGCTACTTGGAAGGCTGAGGCGAAAGGATCGCCGGAGCCCAGCAGATCGAGGATGCGGTGGCCAGGAGCAGCCACTGCACTTCAGTATGGGTGAGAGACTCAAAAAAAGTCTGTATGAGTTGGAGTCTCATACTGAAGTGAGGCTGCGGTGACCGGGAGCAGCCACTGCACTCCAGTCTGGGCGACGGAGTGAAATTCCAACTCAACTCAAAAAAAAAAAGTCTCTTTTCCCCTATATATCATAATTAATTTATTATTTTAATAGAAACTGTTTTCATAATTTTTGTTTTATGGCACGCAATTTTAGTATTAACATCAAATTTTTAAAATTAAAAATGTTTACTGTCACAGTATTGCTTAGAGTTACCATGAAATGCCAAATTAAAATGTCCATTTGTTGAATGAATTCAACACAAGCATCACAGTCTTAGAGAAATCCGTTTTGTCTAAATATCTTAGGTGAATCTCCTTATATTTTCCTCCCATGTAAGCTATGGAATATCCAGAGCTCTTCATTGAATTATGGTTTTCATTAATTTATTACTCCATTTAAAAAATGTTTCCAACTGTTACAGAACAAATCAACAGATTATCTTCTCTACTAACTTATTGTGTATTACCACCCTTTAGCAAAAATTTTTCGACAAAACTAACCTGATAGTTATATAGCCTTCTAAAATTATCTCAACCGTTCCCTGTGATTTTATGTCCATCCTTCTTCACTTAACCAAGTTTATTAATAAGGACATATCCAGTGGATGACATGCTTGTTTTTTAATTGAACACCCCTGTTTCTGTGGGAGAGTGCTATTTGCAGTGTTCTTAGTTCATACTGACTCTGCCTCTGAGTTTCCCTTCATACTGGGAGATACCCACAGCAGAGATTAGTGGTGACCAAAAATGTTCTCCAAAACCATCTTCCAGCTCAAAGATCTGATAGCAGCAAGAAGCTCCTGGTAGAAAATAAACTATTGTCTGATTAGTAGATGGAAGGTCTGTTTTCCCTTCATTTTTAAGGGATAAATTTACAGTTTATATAACCTGTGTTGTGATAAGTCTCATCATATCCACACACATAATTTTTTTAATTACAAAGTACAAAAAAAAGATCATGTGGACCAGGGAGACACAGCACTGACACCCTGGTGTATTTGAGGTGCTCCTTGTCATCCCACTGCATTTCATCTCTAGTTTATGTGAAATGGAAAAAAGGTTCAAATTTCTCAGAAGTCTTCCCAAAGTCCCTTAAATTTCTCCGCACATAACTACCTTTCCAGAGGGGATCTTTATCCATTTTCTTCCCACGAAGAGCTCACACTGAAAGAAAGACACCTGCTCTGATGTGACTTTATCCCGGCAGCAAATCGCACCACTTTCCTTTGCGGCTTGAAAACTTCAACATCACTTTTTCAATTTTTGATGACCAACTATTTGAGCTCAAAATTTGCAGTTGTAAAATTTGTAATATCCTCCTTAATTTCCTGATATCGTTTTCAATTTCTTGTTCCTGTATAACTAACATCATGCTTAAAAGGAAAAATGCCCCTTAGTGCCATGTCTAGAAAAAATAAATTTATGGTCTCCTCTCCTCATTTTTACATTTGTTTTCACATATGCTTACCAAAAAGTCTTTTTGTTACTTCTTTTATGGGAAAGTGAAACAACATTTTTAAAGACTTTTATAATTTATTAATAATTTATTAACAGTATAATTCTATTCCTTGCCAGGGACATAAACTGTCCGCATCTTTGTTCAATCAAAACTTTCATATGGCACTTGTAAAGGGAAAGGTACACCCTCCAAAGGGACAGGGGACTGCATTTGTTTGAGTGAGATTGCATACTGAAGACCAGGTTTAATTGGTGAGGACAATAATCCTTTTAAAAGGGACATGAGAGGTGTAGAGAGATAAAAGAGGTAATGCAGGCAAGGCCTAAGTAAGTAATTCTGGAAAAGAGCAAAGTGAGCTAAGAAAGACCATTATGAAACTCTGCTGTATCATATGCAACACAAATTATCTTCTTCAGTTCCCATGAAGAGACTAGAATATTTATTTTTCTGTTGTGTTTTATACATGTTGTTGGGAGAATGAGATAAAATGATGGCCAAATGAGCTTTAAGACTGGCATGGGGTGAAAGTTGAGTATATACAACCACTGGCATCTGAGTACCAAAAATGAGATAGGACGGAGAAGGAATATATTCTCATCAATATGTCAGTGTGAAAGTTGTCAGAATCAAGGTCTTAACAAGAGTAACTAAATATTGCCACAAGGCTAAGAAAGATGGATCCACATGTCCGCATGCCAATGATAGACTCCTGAAAAGATCTTGTGCACATTTACCTGTATCAAGAACTTTCAAGAAATTTCCAAACTGCAGCTTGCTACCTAAGCAACTAAGACAGCTAGTTGGATTCAAAAGAACACTTTCCTGCTTCATCACCCCAACTGATAAATTTCCAACAGTTTCTGCCTAAGGCACCGTAACCAATGATGTCTTTGTCTCAAAAACAACTTACATGTTTGCCTTTTGCATTAAAAGTTTCCTCTTGCCTCACCTATTTAGATATGCCTGTGGTTCTTACAGCCTGCATATCTCAGGATTACAAGTCCTATTACTATCTTAGAGAATCTAGTTTTGTTGCTGTTGTTGTTAAGGTGACAAAAAGGGAGTCAGAAATTAGTCCTAAAGCAAGATCCTCTTCAGAGGGAATGAAGATTCTTGGAACTGGTGTGTGATACACCCACTTGAACCTTTACTCAGTCTGCTTTCATAGCTTGTCATTTCTGCTCTGGTAAATCTGATCTCAGGACTAGTATCCATTTTTTGGATACAAACATTTTGACTTACTCAAAATCTGATTGTTAAGGCCACATTAACAAAGGACCTTGCATCCCTTTGGAAGTATAATGAACTTTTTGTCTTCTATGGCAACCATTTCTTATGTAAAAACATGCCATCTTTCTAGAGGCAATACTCAAATTTTTTTTCTTTTTTCAGTTGGAGTCTCACTCTGTCGCCCAGACTGGAGTGCAGTGGCCGCTCTGGCCACGGCAGCCTCGACCTGCTGGGCTCCGGCCATCCTTCCTCCTCAGTGTTCCGAGTAGCCAGAATTACAGCGTGCGCTACACGCCCGGCTAATTTTTTGAATTATTGTAGAGATGAGGTCTCACCTGCCCAGGCGTGTCTCGAACCCGTGAGCTCAGGCAATCCACTCACCTCAGCCTCCCAAAGGCGCGGGATTACAGGCTGAGCCACTGAGCCCAGCTATACTCAAATTTTATATGTAGTAGGTAATTAGATTATCTTTACTCTAGAAAGATTAATATGAAATCTAATGGTATTGTCAAATTCTAAAAGTCTGCTAGTACAAAGTTTCTTTGTGGTGTCTAGCTAACTATATTATGGCTCATTTGTGTACAAATTTTTTAACTGATGGTCAAATTATATCAAGATAAATTTAGACCTCATTTTCCATTATTTAACCTCTCTAAATATGTTTCTTTTAGAACTGAATAAGTGACCACATAGAGAAAAATAATCTGTATGGTGGACTGACACGTAGATTTTTCTAACCTCTTGACTGTGTTTTTCTCTGATTACTCTGTCACTGCTGACGTTTCTCCCTATATTGACAAAAAATTCAGTAGTCCTTGTCTTGAAAGTTGAAATGCAAAAGAGAAATATGTTGTTACAAATTTCCAGGATGCTTTGGTGATTGTTTGCCTTTTGGCATTACAATGAAATGTACACCTCTGAAGAATTAATCCCTAATCATATTGGAGTATGAAGAAAAAGTGAAACTAAACAAATAAATACAAAAATAAGGAAAAATAAGCTTTAAAAACAATCTAAAGCCGGGCTCGGTGGCTCAGCCTGTAATCCCGCGCCTTTGGGAGGCTGAGGTGAGTGGATTGCCTGAGCCCGCGGGTTCGAGACCTCATCTCTACAATAAATTAAAAAAAAATCAGCCGGACGTGGTAGCACATGTCTGTAATTCTGGCTACTCAGAAGGCTGAGGTGGAAGGATCGCCGGGGCCCAGCAGGTCAAGGCTGCGGTGGCCGTGAGCGGCCACTGCACTCCAGTCTGGGCGACAGAGTGAGACTCCAACTCAAAAAAAAAAAAAAATCTACTTCATCCAAAACTTGATCCACAGTCTTGACAACTTTACCTATCATGGGCAAATGCAAAATCATAAAATTCTTCTTCAAAAATACTGGTAAAAAGCCATAACCATCTGAAAAGATAACCTTAACTTGTCCCATTTTGTCAGGAAAAACAGAACAGTTTGGATTTCATTCTGTTTTTATAAACTAGATAGCTGATATTATTGTGTTTTACTGTCTCATGACTAAAATTTTAAACTGAACCCTCTTAGATCTTTGGTTGATATTTATTTATGAGTATTTTCATATATATATGCATTATGTTGCATCTATCTGATGAAAACTTATAAACAGACAACTTTTTTACATTTTTGGCCTAGAATTATAAATAGAAAACATTAAATATACACAGATACACACATATATAACTGAGAAAATATTATTTGCATTTTAAATGACAAAGGGAAAGAAATGCAAATTTTACCCTATGTGGAATGATTGATTGTTCTTATATGAGAAAAGAATATATGGGCAAAAGTTAGAGTTTTGAGAAAGTGGTGAAAAGTAGGAGTAAGTTTAGAAGACCTGAGTAAGTTATAAAAGGTTTGTGTAAAATGAGTCTTACGAAAGTATCTTTGCATGTGATTAAATTGCCTATATTTAGAAGTTAATTGTTCATATTTTTTTGAAGATTGAGTTTTAATCTCCAAAAGACACTGATACAAAGCTAAAATTTGCACTTAGGGCTAAAACAGCAAGAATTTTTTGAGCTTATTCATTTGTTAAATAAAATTATGAGAGTTTTTTTTCCTTTATTTAGCTCAATGTAACTTGCCTAGGAAAAAACATATTGCATTTTATCAAAAATAATTTTCTGTGTATCATGTTGCCTTTGCCAAGGTCTTTTTTATTACACAGATTATCAGATTAATCTCCGTTTTTGTTCCCTCAGCCATGTAACTTTCATTATCACTCTTACTAAGAGAATGGCTATTATTTTACAGTAACATGTGTTCCCATTTTGGTTAAGTGTTTTGAGCATTTTGATATTTACAAGAAGCTTTTCTCAAGATCAAATATGATATTAGCCTTTTGGACCCTGAATTTACAAAACCTCCAAACTGTCTTACATAATGACTGTATCCATTTGCATTTCCAACAACAGCTTGCAAGAGTTTCCTTTTTTACACAATCTTATCAACATTTATCTTTTATCTTATTGCTAATAGCTACTGAAGTGAGTTTCAAGTAGATAAAACCTTTTAATCTCTGCTAATCCTTCATGATACAAAGAATGAGGAGCTCAGTAGTCTGTGTCTGGCCAAGTCAGGAAGGGCAGGTGCAAGGGGGTAGCTCTGTGTTTGACCCATCACAGATAAACAAGGGAGTCATGCAAAGCCTTATGGGAGTCTTGGGAAAGAGTGGACGGAGCATCTTATATGAGTCATATAGGAAGGAAGTTTCTTTACAATGAATTTCTCAGAACAAGAACGTGTGGTGGCATTTCTTAACCTTTACTGTCTTCCAGGAGCACAGGACTCAAAGGAAGCTAAACCTGGTCACAGAGAAACTGGAGACTTAGTTCTGAGTCCTGCCATTGTCGCTGACTTCCAAGAGGACTACAACTTCCTCACCCTTCAAATAAGGAGGAATTTTAAAACCCACTGTTTTGCTTTGTTTTTTTGAGTTGGAATCTCACTCTGTCACCCATAATGGAGTGCAGTGGCTTCTCCCGGCCACCGTAGCTTCGACCTACTAGTCTCCGGTGTTCCTTCCACCTCAGCCTTCCAAGTAGCTGGAACTACAGGGGCGTGCTACAACCTGGCTAATTTTTTGATTTATTGTAGGCATGAGGTCTTGACAAGTTGCCCTGGTGGTTCTTGAGCCCGCAGGCTCAGGCAATCCTCTCACCTCAGCCTCCCAAAGTGCAAGATTACAGGTTGAGCCACCGAGCCCGGCTAGAAAGTTTATTTTATTCGAAAGTTATTAATGATAAATATTATGTGTTTTCTGTTGCATCTGGTCAATTACAAGAACATAAAATTTTATATATACACAAATTTGGCGATGCTAAATTTGAGGTGATTGACACCAGATCTCTCCATTGTAAAGGGCACCTTTACCCTTTGTGGTTACACAGTAATCGGTAGGGTGATAGTTTAAAACAATGTAAATATCCTGTTCAGGCCCTGGAAGCCACATAAGGAAATAATGGCTGAAAATTTCCCAAATCTGGGAGAAGTCAACAACATCCAGGTACAGAAGGCTCACAGGTTGCCATTCAAATTCAACCCAAGAAGGAGTTCACCAAGAAACAATAGAAATGAATTCTCAAAAGTCAAAGAGAAAGAAAAGAATGATGAAAGCAGCAAAAGATAGAGAAATATATTGCATTCAAGGGAACCCCGATATGGGATTCAACAGATTTCTTTGCAAAACCCTGCAGGCCAGGAGAGAGTAAAATAATGTATTCAAAGTATTGATGGAAAAAACAAACAAACAAAACAATATTTTGTCAACTACTGGTGGTCTTTGTCTATAATTACATTGATGGTTACCTGTATTTTCTAATTGAATATATCAACTAGCATTCTTTTGTAATGGGAAGATTCTCACCTACCTCTTTTTATTGTCTTTAAACTACCTCATTTTTAAAAATTTGTTATAATTTAGTAACCTCCTTATTCTCTTTAATACCTGAATTGACCCATATTTGGCTTTTGAGAACCCCTTGAAATTGATTCTGTAGATTTTTTTATGTCTTCTTGATTCTGACACTTTCCACGATTTCTGCCAAAGATGTTTTAGTGATTTCCCTGCCATGGATGTGAAAGCAGCCATTTTACTTTGTTTCTTTTGTTGGAGAATAACATTTGGAACTATAATACTCTGCCTATTGCTACAATAGCAATTGGTATAAGCTCCAACTTATTCAAACAATATTATTTTATTTAAATTAAAATAGATTAACCTTTAAATAGATTAAGAAGTCACATCACTCATGAATTAAACCAAATCAGAAGACAGACCTCCTTGCTAGCAAAACCAAGTTCTAGAGATTAGTCAATGTGGCGAGAAAGAAGGCTATAATATGAAATATGGGTCCTGCTGAAAGTTTCTATAAAGTATGCGGTATCCTGTGTACTCAGTTGATTTGGGGAAATAATTTTCAGACTTGTTTTACTATCATCTGAATGTGGTCAGTAAAAGGATCTTCCTGGGAAATTGTCCTTCAATTTATTCAGATCTGTTTTGAAACCTTTATCCCTCTCTGCTCTTCTGTTTGGGCCCAGGTCTACACAGATACAACATTGTGCCAGTAGATTGCAATACTGTGCCGTCCAATTATAAATCCACTGAAAGTGTAAATACCATATTAAGTGTTCTTACTGCAATAAAAAAATGTCTGGCCAAAGGGAGTAGGAAGCCAAAGAGTGAAAGAAAAGAAAAAAGGAAATTTGTATAAATTAGAAACTGAATAAATTACTTTGAATATGCAAAACAAAATGCAGACCTTAAAACTGTCAAATGCAAGAAAAATACTTTTTTCCATTATTTGAAAGTTTCCTTACATTTTTCTTTAATTTTCTTTGTATATTATTTTCCATTTGATGTGATGCAATATCTCATACAAAGTAAGAGACTAGAAAAGATTAATTGAACAAAAGAACAAAATAAATGAAGCAATAACAATTATTCCTGTATTTTCCCTCATGATGGATTGCATCAGGTAGAGAAAGACTGTAATTCCCCTAAATAACATACCATTCCCTTTGCTGTGCAGCTAGGAAACCTCCCTCCTCTCCCAGTCTCCCTGAAGACATCACATGGCTTTGCCCATATAAAGGATACAGTGAAGAAATTTGCACTTCTCTTTTTTGTCACAATGAAAAATAAATGGACACGCTTTGCTTGCAAGTCATGTGTTCCTTGGACTTATCAGGAAGCTATAATGATCCCATATGAGGCATGACCTTGCCATCCCACCAATAGAGAGTGAGGTGTGGGTAAGAGGTGTTGGAAGAACTGACTTCAGCTAGTTTTAAAACATGAAACCCAGGCCAGCTGCTTTCCCTCAGAAATATAAGCAGGTACAATAGTCCTTACCATGCATGACTTCAGTGAGCATTAAAACAGGACAATTAAAGAAGCAGGGAAGAGTGTCTGTCAGCCCACCTGGGTCTGAGCTCTTGTGGCAGCGCCTCACTGTCACTTCCTGAGTGGGGGCAGGAATGTTATTGCTGATGTTCACAAAGGGCTGCCTCAGAGACACAGGGCAGAGTCCCCCAACTCCAAGGAGCCCAGGTTGAGTTCAGATAGTCACGGAACTGCTGTGCAGAGAATCGATCAGGAAAGTTTTCTTTCTCTCTCTTCCCCATTACAAAATTGAGTGAGGAACTGGAGGGCCTGGCCCAAGCTCTGTTGGTACCAAGACAAAGAGAGTTGTCCAGACATAGGGGAGCATCTCAGTGTCACTCACTGTTCCTTTGCTTTGATCTGGTGTTTTGGTCTTTGTGTGATTCCAAAACCCACGAGGCCTGTGTGTTAGAAGACAGAAGTTAAGGGGTACAGCACAGGAGGAAGCCTCCTGCTGCAGACATCCTGGGTCTCATGCATTTCAAGGATGGTCATGGAGATAAGAGACTTCCAAGCTGTGCCCAAAACTCACCTGCTCCCAGGAGACAAAGGGCCACACAGCAGAGGAGCCTGGATCCCATGGCTACACCGAGACTCTAAGGCATCTCCTAGCTCAGGGCTGGGTCTCTGTAGGAAGCATTCTGAAGTCCTCAGCTCTCATCTCTCCAATAGGACCATGCACCTGTGATGTCACTGCACTGACGTTACTCTCCCTGCATGTCAGGTCCCAGGCTTTGCTATTCCACGTGCCATTCCTGTCGTCCAGAGCCCCTGAAAAAAAAGTGGGGCAGATGGAGCACAGTCCACAATATACCCTGTTTTTCTCTGTCTACCCTGTCCCTCCCCTAACACGGATTTCCCAGCCCTAATAACCCCAACCCCTTCACTCTCCTCTGCCCATGCAGAGGCAGAGAAAGTCCCTCCTTGGTGCCAATGGAGGTCTCTGGCACCTCTACCCATCCCTGGCAGCGAGGAGCCTGTGTTTACCTTCACACATTCAGGACCCACCCGTGGAACTCCAACTGCCCTCACAACTCCAGTATGCTCACATGAGGTCCCTCTCCTGGCCACCCTCCCACCCTGCCTCAGGGATCCCTGCAGCCTTGTGGAGTCACAGCACTTCCAAGTGGACAAAGGCCTACAGTCTCATGAATTCACACCGGACCTGATGAGCTCCAGATTATCCACTGCAGGAACAGAAATGCCCTGATCACCATCCCTACAACACTTACCCTCTCTAGATTTCCCAGAGAGTGGACCCCCAAATCTCCCCAAGCCAGTGGAGACAAAAGGACCCATAAGCCAGCATTTTTGTTAGATTACAAAATAAATAATTGTTACATCATTGCAGTTAGTGGACTAAAATGGAAGAAAAGAGCCAGATAATGCAGGCCATAAAATTTAACAATGTGACAATGTCAAGCAGATCCATCCAGAATGCACTGTATTCCATAACTCTTTTTGATTAACCTGTTCCATATCTTTTTGTAGTTTATTTCAATTTATTTTTATTTACTTAATGATTTTTTTTTTCTAGAGATGAGATCTCGCTATGTTGTCCCGGCTGATTTGGAACTCCAGGGCTCAAACAATCCTCCTGTGTCGGCCTCCCAAAGTGCTAGGATTGCAGGCATAGAATCACTGCACCCAACCCATAGTTTAATATTAGTTTATTTAAAGTAGTTATCAGCAAATTTTAGATAGTGTATTTAATAATTTTTAGATTTTACAGATTTATTTCTGAACTTATAAAATCTTGAAATAAACAACCCTGCCAGCTATAACTAAGGCAGAAACAGTTGGGTCTGACATGTGCAATCACCATCCAGCAGGGCTGTTGTACTCTAAGCGAGGGAATAGCAAGTAGTTAATAATGTTCATCATATTTATAATAGTTGGTGATTAATAATATTCCAGGGCTCTGTATAAGTGGGAATGCATTTATTCATTTCACAACACCAAAGAGTATCAATTGCACCTTTGACTTTTCCTATTAAAGTAAAGAAGGAGAGTGATATAGAGTTCACTGAGGGCATCATCAGGTAGAAAGTGAGGACGAAGACAGGCATGAGCCGGGGCTTGACAGGTGAGCAGGGTCTGGTCCTGTCGGGAGAAGGAAGGTCCTTGCAGGCCATAGAAATAGCACAGATTCAGAGGATGTAAAAGGCTGCTGAGTTTTCGGAAATGTTTAAAGAGCTGTTTGGTCACAGAAGAGAACTGGATCTGGGTGGTGAGTGTGAGAAAGGGATCTCAGGAAAGCAGAGTTTATCTTGGGGAAACTGGCAACCTTTGCCTGTCTATCATTAGGGCAAATTATGTCCTCTGTTTTGGGAGTTGGGGCCAGAATTCAAAACAGAAAACTTCAGACCCAAGTACAGCGTTGTCCCACCGGGCAGCTGGCTGCTTGGTGACACCCTATCTGGGACCAACCCCAGGGGGTCCTATAAGCCTTGTTTTGTATTTTCTAGGTGTTAATCAGAACATCATTTTGGTCATCTAATTGCTCTTTCTCTATTTTCAACAATCTCTAATCATGTTCTCTCTCCTCAAATATTCCCAAATTTCATATTATTCCTCCTACATTATATAGAGCAATCCCCTATGGTTCTACCTTCTACACTAAATATTGTCAATCTTGATCCCCAAATGAAATTTTCTTTGCCAAAAAGAAGTTGCAAGCTACTCCACCCCTGTTGTATGCAGTGTCAAGCAAAGAAGGTCACTGTGGGATGAACCTATTAATTCCACCATACTCTGAACAAATCCTTTTTCATTGAAAATTAAGCAAATTTTAATTTTTTCTTTTTTTTCAGTATTGTCCCAATTTAAATCCCCTAAATTAAAACTTTAATAAAATTTTAAAATTAAATGGGCCTTTTCCATTTGGAAAAGTTATTTTTAATTAAAATTTCTATATCTGACAAATGCCTTGTCTAAGAAGGGCCCCTGTTTCTTCCTGAATTCTTTTCAAACTAGACCCGACCATCTCGCCCAAAGGTCATTAAAAAAAAGGGTTTTTTCCTAGAATGGGAACAAAATAAATTGGAAAAAAAAATCTAGCGAAAAATTGGCTACAGGGTTTTTTTTTTATTAAAAAGTTTAATTTTTAAATTGGGAATTATTAAACAAAATTTTTTTTAAAAAAATTTGATTTAACCAAATAGTTAAATTTCCCTATCCAAAACCAAACAGGGAAGGGTTTTTTCTGCAAAACCAAATTCTAGAGATTGTAATTCCGGGAAAAAACTTATAGAAAAATTTGGGGTTTTTTAAAGGCCATAAAGTAGAAAAAAAGGGGTTGGTTAATTTTTGGGGAAAAATTTAGGCTTTTTTACAATGAATGGGCAGGAAAAGGTTTTTTCCTGGGGGAAATTTCCTTCCCAAAACTAGACCGGAAAAACCTTTTTTCCCTTTGGTTTTTGTTGGGATTTAATTTTTTCCAATAATTCAATTGTGCTGGCCCAAAAAAATCCCGAAATTTTAAATCCATTTTAAAATTTTATGCCTAAAAAAATTTTTGCCAAAAACCAAAGAGGGGAAAAAAAAGAAAAAAAGGAAAATTTTTAAATAGAAAGGAAAATTCCCCCAAATCAAACAAAAACAATTTTAAAATTAAAGAAGAAAAAACTTTTTCCCAAGAAAGCCCTTAATTTTTTTAAATTTTTTTATAATTTTTTATTTGGGTTATTCAATATTCATTTAATAAGGCAGAAAGGGTTTAAAAAAAAAAAAAAAAATAAAGGGAAAAATCTTAAACCCTTTTTTTCCCCATGTAGTTTTGGTAGAAGAAAACTTTAATTCCCCCAAAAAAAAATAATTTTTTGTTCCTAGGAAATTTTAGCCCCGGGGGGGAAAACACGGCCCAAAAAGGATAAGGGAAATTTTATTTTCCTGGGACAAGAAAAATAAAGGACTTCTTTGGCAACAGTGCCTTAAATTTTTTGGAATAAAAGTAATTTGGGGGATCCCCCTTCCACCCACCCTTTGAAGTAGGGTGGGTGGGTGTTAAAAAGACTTCAGGGAGAAAAAGGAAAAGGGCCCCTTTTCCCAGGAAAATTAGAGGTACTTCCTTAAGGGTGATTTAGTGGGCTTAAAAAGAAAATAAAGGCGGGGGAGTTCCCTTTAGAAAATGGCCCTTTCTCTTTTCAGCCCTCCTTATTCCTGAGTTGGGGGAAATTTATTTCGATGTTCAAACTTTTGCCTGCAAATAAGGCAGCCCCAAAACTCAAAGTATTTATTCCCTATAGGAACTTTTTAAAATTTCAAAAGTTTTTTTCCCCTTTTTCCCCCTTCAAAATTGATAAATGGAAATTTGGCCCCAAATCTGTTGGTCAAACAAAAATTTTCCAACAGGGGGAATTAGTGTCCTGTTGGGTTTTTTTTTGATGGTTTTGGCCTTTTATTTTTGAACCCACAAGGTGTTTGTTAAAAAAATTAAGGGTAAAGCACAAAACCTTCCCGCTCAGAATTCCGGGTTAAAAATTCAAATGGGTTTTAAGGGATAGAGTTCCCGGTGTGAAAACTTTGTCCCCCCAAAAAGAAAACTGGTATTGGTAACCCCCTCTAAGGTTTACTCACTTCTCTTGGAAAATTCTTCCTTACTCTTTAAAAAACCCTTTTATAATGCCTAAATTTTCCTCCCTTAGGTGGGTTTCATTCCACTTTTCATTTGTGTCCAGACCCCAAAAAAATGGGGAATCAAGTCCCAATATTCCCTTTTTCCTTTATGTTCCCAAAAAAGATTTCCCATAATACCCAAACCCTTCATTTTTCTCCCTCCAAAAATTTCCCCCCTTTCCAAATTTTCCCCGGGTTAATTTTTTCCCAAGCCCTTTTTTTAAATTAAAACTTCGGACCCATTTGGGAATCCAATTTCTAAATCCCTATGTCCATATCCTTCCTGCCCCCTTTAAATCTAGGGGTTCCCCGAGCTTTGGGGTTTCAAGTTTCAAACCTTCGTTCATGAATTCATTTACTATCTCATCATCATTCAAACAAAATTATCACCCTCCCTTTTAAAACCCCCACCCCCTCAATTTCCCAAAATTTGGCCCCCAAAACTTAAAATGGGACAAAAGGGGGAAAAACCCGAAATTTTTTGGGTTAAAATTTACATCTTGGAATTTTGGCAAAATTTAGGACCAATAATGAGGCCAAGAAATTTAACTGTGGCTGCCCAAAATCCACCCCGTGATTTATTCCAAATTTTTGTTAACCCGTCCATTCTTTTTTAGTTATTAATTATTTTTAAATTTTTTTTAATTTTTTTTTTTCCCAAATTAGATCTCCTATGGTTTTAGGTGATTTTTCCGGGCTCAAAAAAACTCTTTCCCCAAATTAAAAATTATATAAATATAAAAAAATATTTAATATTATTTATTTAAAAGTATTAGCCAAAATTTTTAAAAATGATTAAAATTTTACATTTTAAGTTTTTTTGAATTAAAAAAATTTTGAAATTTAAAAAAATTCAGCAAAAAGCAGAAATTTTGACATTTCCAAAACCTTCCCCAAAACCTTTTACCCAAGGGGGAAAAGCTTTTCAAATGTTATCTTTTAAAATTTTGGGAAATTACCAAGGGGTCTTATTCTAAAAGTTTTTCCTTTTCCACCAAAGATAAATTGAAAACTTTTCCCAAAAGGGAAGGGGGAATTTTTTGTATAGGGGAAAAGGAGAAATTAACAAAAGATAGCCCCTTACAAACATTTTTTTTTAAAAATCCTTTAAAAATAGAAATACCAGATTAAAAATTAAAAAACGCCTTTTTGGAAAAGTTTAAAAAGTTTGGGCACGGGAGAAGGGGGGTTATTGAAAAGGGTCTTGGAAAAGAGTTTATCTTGGGGGAAACTGGACAACCTTTGCCTGTCTATCATTAGGGGCAAATTATGTCCTCTGTTTTGGGAGTTGGGGCCAGAATTCAAAACAGAAAACTTCAGACCCAAGTACAGCGTTGTCCCACCGGGCAGCTGGCTGCTTGGTGACAACCTATCTGGGACCAGCCCCAGGGGGATGCTGGTTCCTATAAGCCTTGCTTTGTATTTTCTGGGTGTTAATCAGAACATCATTTTGGTCATCTAGTTGCTCTTTCTCTATTTTCAACAATCTCTAATCATGTTCTCTCTCCTCAAATATTCCCAAATTTCAAATTATTCCTCCTACATTATATAGAGCAATCCCCTATGGTTCTACCTTCTACACTAAATATTGTCAATCTTGATCCCCAAATGAAATTTTCTTTGCCAAAAAGAAGTTGCAAGCTACTCCACCCCTGTTGTATGCAGTGTCAAGCAAAGAAGGTCACTTTGGGATGAACCTACTTAATTCGCACCATACTCTGAACACACCCTTTTGGCCTTTTTTCCCCAGCCCTGAATGCCAGAAAAGCCCCAGGCTGCAGATTTTCAGCACATCCTGACATTGTTTTTCTTTCCCCTGCAGGGCAGTGAGGTTTGCGCACAGAAAGTTGGTGACTCTACAGGGCTATGCCAAGCTGCTAGCACAAAGGTACAGGGCCGAGTCCCCTGGCTCTAAGATGCTCAAGTCTGCTCAGAGCGATAGTCAAGTAACTGGTGAGCTGAGAATTCATCAGGGAAGTTTCCTTTTGGTCTCTGCAACTCATTGAAATATTCAAAGAGGAACTGTAGCCCCTGACCCAGGGTGTGTTGGTACCAGGACACACTGTTGTGCCCAGAGATGGGGAACATTTCAGTGTCACTTGCTGTCCTCTTATTTTGATCAGGTTCCTTGGAGTTTGGGTGACTCTAGCCTCTCCAGGGTCTGTGGAAAAAGCAAATGGAGAATGTACACAGGGACACCTGGTGGGGTGTTGCAAGGTGAAAAGGACAATTCAGGGGTAGGCAAGTTCAGAATAAGGATGCTGCCCTGTTCATAGGACTCACCTGCTCTCAGGAGACAAAGTAGCACCCCTTGGAGCAGCCTGGAGCCCATGGCCAGTGAGCAGGCAGCACTGCATCTGTGCTCTGGGCTTGGTTTTTGGTTTCGTGGGGAAAGAGCTGAGATCTGGGTTTCCTCTTCCTGATGAGAGGGGTATCCGGTGAGGTCACTGGTCTGTGGTCATCCCCCTGAAGAATTTCCCGGGTCTAGTGCTCCCACACATTGGGCTCCCTCCCTGTCCTGCAGAGCAGAAGGCCTGAGTGAGGGCAGAAGCTTCTAATGAAGCAGTTTCTTATCTGCTTGTGCTTCCCCCTCTCATGCCTTTCCCTACCTACTGCTGAAATTCTCCATGCTGGAGCTCATACACTAGCCCCTCAGCTGAGAGAGGGGTGCCTGGCTGAAACCTTCCTGTTCCAGCTCTTCCCAGCTGTCCTCACATCATCTCTCTGACACTGGATTCACACGAAGGTTTTTGTTGAATTACGAGTCCCTCTCCTGAGTGGCTAGAGTCACCAAGATTTAGTTCATTATCAGGTTCAAAGCAGACTTGGGTTATCTGTAAGTTATCATGAGTATAGATTCCCCAGAATTAATTCTAAGACTTTGTCAACCCACAGCACAGACCTAGTCAGTTTGGGATCTGCCATCCTCAAGGCCATCCTGTGTTTCATGCTCTGGATAGTTTGTGTTTCTCCCTCTAGATGCACCCTGTCTTCAGAGGCTGACCCCAGTGGATAACATTAGCTGGCTCCTTTTTCCTCTAACTCCAGTGAGTTTGCCTTCTGGAAGACAATAGGAGGAGGGCAGAGGGAGGTACGGTAACCAATTTTTCTGCCAAAGTTGATTAGAAGGCACTATTTAAAAAAGTAAAAGCCGGGCTCGGTGGCTCAGCCTGTAATCCCACGCCTTTGGGAGGCTGAGGTGAGTGGATTGCCTGAGCCCGTGGGTTCGAGACCCACCTGGGCAGCGAGACCTCATCTCTACAATAAGTCAAAAAATCAGCCGGGTGTGCTAGCACATGCCTGTAATTCCAGTTACTTGGAAGGCTTAGGCAGAAGGATCGCTGGAGCCCAGCAGGTTGAGGCTGCAGTGGCTGGGAGCGGCCACTGGACTCCAGTCTGGGCGACAGAGTGAGAATCCAACTCAAAAAAAAAAAAAAAAGTAAAAGGCACTCAGTGAAGACAGACTTGGTGTACTTAAAAAAAACCTATCTAGACTACAAAAATATCAATACATATTAATAATATAAGAACAAATAAACAATTTTAATGGACAAATTAAAAGCAGGCTGTTTTTAAAATAAGATAAGAATTACTTAATTAACACATAAAAGAGTAAATATTGCTACATCGAAGGAAATGCAAATGAGTTACTACTACAGACCTAATAGAAAACTAACAATAAAAAGACAGAATTCCATATGTTGGCGAGATTATAGAGCCAGAGAGACACCAACCCCTCATATTGTTTACTAGGACACCACCTTCTTTGAAAAATACTTTAAAATGCATCTACCCTATCAATCAGAAATTTCACTCATAAGTCTAAACCTAAAAAATTGTATTTATACAAAGAATTGCATAATAATGTGTTCAGGGCAATTTTTTCATAGGATCTGAAGATAAGAATCACTCATATATCCACAGGAAAATAGATAAGAAGCTGTGGTCTATTCATACAAAGGAATACTACCAGCCATAAGAAAGAATGAACTATTGATACAACATATATACACTGCAAAAATATTAATTTGGAGGAAAATGAGTCAATAAAAAGTACTATATGATTCTATTTATACAAAAAATTAAGAATAGATAAAACTCATTGCTACTGATAGAATTAAAAAAGATGATTACTTCTGGGTGATAAATTGATTAGAAAGGAGCATGAAGAAGTGTTCTTAAGTGATACAAATGTTCTTTATCATTATTTTGGTTATGGCTGCACTGGTGTATATATTTTTCAAAGTGTCCCAATATGTCCTTGTATTTAGTCAAATCTTTTACTCTCTATCAATTATACCTGAAAAAAGTATTGCTAAATTGGCATAAATAAACTGCATACATGGAAGGAGTCATATAAATAGATGCTTGTATTCATACAGTTCATTTTAGAAATGAATCACACAAAAATAAGAAGATACAGACAACTCACATGTCTACATAAAATATGGAGAAAGTGAGAAGTGCTCAGTGACTAAATATGCACCACTGAAATTTGGCATCAAAATAAGCTAGACTGACATTTGAGCTGGGGAGCAAGTTGGGATTGATGGCTGAAATGAAATTGTAGAGAAACAAAAGCTTAAAAAAATTTCTCACATACTGTTGAAATCATTCCAAGAACCTGAACTACTAGAAATTTCATAAATTGAAAAGTTGGGCATTCATCAGTCTCACAAGTTAGCTTTAATTTTGACTTTCAGCAGTTTGGGTACTTGGTGATTTGACATTTGGCCAAGCAAGCAGCCCACTTACTCTTTTCAATTGGGGTCCTCAGTGGGCCAGCTTCCTGAGGTGCTCTTGGGCACAGCCTAGACACATGGGGGTTCACAGGCATGGGGTTTGCACTTCCTGTGAATCCCAGCTAGGGACCTCCCA